>VZRW01011454.1:311202-336727 GCA_013398125.1 Aegotheles bennettii | reverse complement strand
CCTCCCGAGCGGGCTGAAGGGGAGAAAGAGTGGAAGGGGAAACAAACCGGGAGCTGTGGAGCTGCAGGGCGAGCGGTGGGACCACCGAGAGAGCCTGGAGAGCAGGGATGGGCGGGGGGATAAATAACGAGGGGAATAAATACACCTGGAGGGCTAAGGGAAACAACAAAAAAACCCCAAAGACGCCTTGTTGAGAGGAGCAGGTGAAAGGAGAGAGAGTCAGGGCTGTTCTCAGTGGGACACGAGTGGGAGGTGTGTGTTTTCCCCTGATAAATCAGGGGTTTTCAGGTGGTGCAGCTCCTGGGAGAGGCCGAGCAGGTGTGGACCCTCTGCAGCAGCAAACCCCTCCAGCAGGACTCAGGGGAACGGGTTTGTCAGGCTGGATCAGCTCAGCCTGGGGTCATCTTCACTACCTGGGCACAAACTGGTGGTTTTTAATAGGAACTCAAAATGAGCAATATCTAACGGAGTGCTGAAGCGAAATTTCCGAAGAGAAGACCAGCACCTGGAGGAATTATGTATTTTTTCCTACCTTGGCTAATGGGCGATTATGAAAGAAGGCTGATTTGCATGAGAAATACCCTCAGGATAATGCAGCGTTTTGTTTCACAATTTCCTAGGTTCAAAAAGCTTAGTAAAGTTGTTTTCCAATAGTTTTCCACTCTCCGCGCCTCTGACTCCCTGATGCTATCAGGCAATGGAAATGCCAAAATGTCATAGGGCAGAAAGTCCTTCCCCTTGGTTTTTTTACCTAGGCAGAAGTGGCAAGACCTGAAAACCTTTCCATATTTATCACCCAAATTATAAATAATTTTATAAATAGGAAATTTTGTCTTTCAGGCACCGTCAGGAGTGGGGAGAGATGAGGAGACCTTGAGTCCAGCTGAATAATTTGCCCCTGGCGTGTGCTGGAACACAGACAAACAGGATGTTTTATCCCCAATTTATGGATAAAAAAAAATGAGGCAATGAAGTGGAGGCATTCATTTTTCAAGCGTGGAAGTGCTCATTTGTAAGCGGGCAATTTAGGCTTGAACTTTTTTTTTTCCCCCTTTTTTTTGAGGAAAAGGACCGTGTATATACAGTTCCCATTGAAATTACACTTGAGGCACCCAAGCAGAAAGACTTTGGCCATACTCTTTTGGGGTCCCGCAGCCCTAATCCCATGTTCTAATTGGCCAGTAATCTGTGGACAGATATTGTAACAGTTCCTTTAGAATATTTTTCTACTTCTCACTCATTTGCATACTAATGGCATAAAAATAGGCACTTCCTGCCAGTAATTAGTTGGAGCCCAGAATTTAAAGAAAGAAAAAGACCACAGCATTATGGTAGACGGATGGTACTGAGGAAGCTGCAAAAAAGAGTCACTTCTGTGTCGCTCAGAAAGTGCCTTTAATTTAGAGTTCAAGGCTGGCAACTCTGTTACCTCTGTGTGACAGGGATTAACTGTTTGCTTGGCCTAATAACTTTGCCCCTAATGAGCCCCTCTAACTTTTTCCATGGCAAACCACTCTGTCCTGCACCCAATCTTGCCTCTGTAAAGGTTTTTCTTATTTTTTTTGCCTTTTTCCCAGAATGAATAACACTAACGGTGCACTCATGAGTTCCTGGTGGAGCTCCGTGACTTAGAGTGGCACAAAGTCTGCTCAAGGGTTCTTCACCTAATGAGGTGCAACTCATAACCGCATCAAGTTGGATGAAGCTCTAGGTGAAAATGGCCTCTTAAGAGCTTTGCGTGTGTATATGGCATTATTTGACTTCTCATGTGGCGGTCGTAGGCTTGAGTGCAAACCAACTTGAATCATAGAATCATTGAGGTTGGAAGATACCTTCAAGATCATCCAGTCCAACCCCTACCTACATCACCACTAACCCACATCACCCAGCGCCACACTCAGACACCTCTTGAACGCCTCCAGGGATGGTGACTGAACCACCTCCCTGGGCAACCTATTCCAATACCCAATCACCCTCACAGTGAAGAAATTTTTCCTAATGTCCAATCTGAATTTCCCCTGCTGCAATTTAAAGCCATTTCCTCTTGTCCTTTCACTACGGGCACGGCAGAAGAGACCGACCCCCACATCACTCCAACCTCCTTTCAGGGGGTTGTGGAGAGCGATGAGGTCCCGCCTGAGCCCCCTCCAGACTGAACACCCCCAGCTCCCTCACTCGTTCCCCATCAGACATGTTTTCCAGTCCCTTCACCAGCTTTGTTGCCCTTCTCTGGACACGCTCCAGCCCCTCGATGTCTTTTTTGAGGTGAGGGGCCCAGAACTGAACCCAACACTCAAGGTGCAGCCTCACCAGTGCTGAGCGCAGCAGGACAATCCCTGCCCTGGTCCTGCTGGCCACACTATTCTTGATGCAGGCCAAGATGCCATTGGCCTTCTTGGCCACCTGGGCACACTGCTGGCTCATACCCAGCCAGCTGTCACCCAGCACCCCCAGGTCCCTTTCTGCTGAGCAGCTCCAGCCACTCTTCCCCAAGCCTGTGCAATGATAATAATATGATAATAATGAGACACTGTGTAACTCACAACCGCATCAAGTCGGATGAAGCTCTAGGTGAAAATGGCCTCTTAAGAGCTCTGGGTGTGTATACGGGGTTATTTGTCTTCTCATGTGGTGGTCATAGGCCTGAGTGCAAACCAACTTGATGATAACTAGAAATTTTCCTCTTACGATCACAACTTAGGTAGCTTTTCTGTAACTTCTCAGCTTTTTCTGTCAAATACATAGCGTGAGAGTTTTCTGCGTTGTAGAAGTTTCTCCATTGCTACCCTACTGGTGGTCTGTATGGCAAGGTGGAACAGAGAAGTGTGGAATTACCCGTCCAACCCTGAAGAACAGCGGTAACTTCAATGAGACAGAGAAACGTGTATTTTGCTACTTTCATTTCCCTAACTTCTCTGGAGATAAATATTACGGATTACATTCTCCAGGGCTATCGAACTGACGCCTTCAGCAGCGAACTAAATGTAGAAACTCTTCCCATGGTATTACTCAGAAGAAATTTCAGCAATTACTGTTTGCTGTCTACGGTCGGACAATACTGATCTCCAGCGATGCAATTTAAAAGCTCATGAGATGAAACCAGTTAATTATATACCTTTAACTTATTTAGATATTCCAATAGTAAAGTAATTATTAATCTCTCTAATACATTGACTGTAACTATTAGCATCTTCAGAGCTGCTGCTCTCAAAGAACTGTTGGATGGACACAACCAATGGGGCCTGTACTCCTTACGGTTGAGACTTTCACCACTGCACTAATGTTTGATCCTCTTAATGGGATCCAGAATGGAAGGTAGATATTTAATTAGTCCTTCTAGGGAATGCCTGAAGAGAGTTTATAATCTTTGCAGACGTGAAATACCTACCTCACATTAAGTCAACATACTCATTGCATCAACACAATGGTGTCCATCCAAGCGATCTTGAGGGACTGGTGATGTCAGACAGTTGGGGTGACTCTAAAGGACTTGTGAGACTGCAGTTGCAATGAAAAACTGCAGTACGGAGGGGAAGTTCCTCCATCCCTTCCACATTCATCATGTAAAATCCTTTTCCAAGGACAGCCCTCTGTAGCTGCTCCCTCTCTGAGTGAGCAAGGCTCTAGTTTGCGTTGCAGCTTCACGGGTCAAGCACTTGCCAAGGAAATGGGAGATCTCAATTGAAAATCTTTTTCCACTTGATAGGAATCAAAAATAATGTCTCCCCTGTCTCGTAACTGGCTTCCTCTGCCCTGGGTCAAGAGGTGGAGAAAGGAATGAAACTTTCAGAGGGGCTGACACTGAGCTAGCAAAAGTAAGCCTGACTCTACACCACAGTGATCCGAGCGCTCAGTGGGGAGCATCCTCTTGGTTTCAGACTCCACTAGAAAAGCCTTTGCCACCTTTCTCAGACCTTTTCATTGCTTTTTCCCTCTCTCCATCCCACTTTGGCACTGGCACTAATCTTAATGTCGAGCATGTGCAAAATTCTGCATTACGTCGTGCTGAACTCAGAAGTGAAATTGTGTCATATTTTTTTAATCTTTAAAAACAAACCTCGTGAAGCTTGTATGCAGCAGAACTGTATTACCAGAAAGTATTTTCCTGAAAACTTTGAGACTCTGGCTTATCAAAGCACAGATCCTTACGATGATTGGGTCTATTCCATTAGTAGTTTTATAAAGTGTGCGGGCTGGGTAAACAACAGTGACAGCTTGGGGAAGTGTATGCACCTGTTTATTAAAAAGACATTAACAAGGGCAAATCTAAAATAAGAACATGTACCACAACCCAATTTTCAGCAAATTTTTATGCATGCCTACACTTAAGGTTACCAATGTTATTGGCAATTTCTCTCTCTCTTTTCTCTCTCAGAAGTACACGGCAACTGATGAGCACGGAGCATCTGTGGCAAAGGAAAAAAACACCGTCTTCAAATTTTGAGGAGCAAACATGACCCTTTCTGTTTCTACTGCTTCCCACCCACATTCAGTTAGTGTGAGAGAAGAAGGAGAATGAAAAAAAAAAAAAAGCAGAAATACTTTCTTTTCATGGAAGGACCAAATAATGTATTGTTTTCTCAGTCACAAGCAAGCACTTTCATCACTGGTTTTGCTCTACATCATAAATGACAGCAAGTTTTCTATATTTTACTGGTGTAACTTAGAAGAGGTCACGTTTCTAAAAGTCCTTCTCGTTTGAATGTATGCAAATTCTATAGTGCTTATGTGACTTGTATTTGCAGATAGGTATAAGCATATGCAAAATGGAGATCAAATGTGTATGTGCGAGTTTGTAGAATTAATCAACCAAGAATGTACAAAAACCTACAAATGCTTTGTCGAAATTTGGCTCTAAAAAGATTTATGAATTAGCCTTCTATAGCAGCTTTCACTAAAGGATGCTAAATACACCTTATTGCTATTAATAATTAATAATTTATAAGATTTACATTATAATATTACTCCCCCCAGAACAGAATTTTTAAAATACATCCTGCTTTTGTGAGGACCTGTGCTTAGTACCTATTGCGAGGTACTTATGCCTATTTACAATATCTGCAGTGGTGCTTTTTATGAGTATAAAACGCTGCCAGCCTGGAGCCCCTCCAAGATTAGATCTTAATCCCCAAAGATACGTAAGTGCTACCATCTCCTTTTTGCAGATTGAGAACTGGAACCTGCGTGGCTAAATGCATGCGAGTTTCCACCTAAGGTTAAGAATAAAAAAAATCAAAATTTAGACTTCAAACTTGTGAATTGTGTTAAAAGGAAAGTTATTCTCCCTTCTCAGAGTCCCCTTTGTTGATGTGAGTGTTATCGAAGACAAATCAGAGCCCTGGACCTGGCCGCGAGTCCCGTGTTTCAGTGCACAGCCAGATGAGCCACAGCACACATCCCTCGAACGCATTCGAGTACTTCTGTCGTCATGAACTGTAGCAAAGGGTCTTTGTGAACAGTTCTCACAATACAGGAGGCCGAAAAAGCAATGTTTTACTTCAATATACCTTTTACTAGAGCTGGGTACAATGGGATGTGAGTATTTTAGGAACATTAAAAATATCTACTATCTTCCTCCCATGCTAGGTAGAATAGTCTGGAGTATTTTTTCTTTGTAATTTTCTCAAACGAAGAATTCTGATTTAACCAAACCTCTTCAGAAGGAAGCTGGCTGATATTATCTTACTTCCCTCTTTTCTTATTCTGGAATTGTTGAGAGAATGCCAGTTGTTGCTACTTGTCATCACAACTTTCCAGTCCATAATATTGCTCGTTGAAGACAATAAATATTAACCAGAAGACTACTTAAAAAGTCCAGTATGCAGAATTCAAGTAGTAACACAATGACAATATACATCTAGGCTTGCATTCATCACCTAATTGCAAACACACACGTGTGCACACAAACCATACCTTCTGAGAAACAATTCTGTTTGTCTTCATGGTACTTATTCAGCAAGATTTTTGAAGATTTCCTATTTCTCAGCTATAAAACTATACAAGCAAATGGACATGTCTGCTTCTCTTCCAGGGGATTACGGGAAGAGTGGTTGACACAAGGTATTGCCAAAAGTGGGAAAACTGGGGATTGCAGTTTGAAATGCAACGTTGAGGTTGACGATCACTAAGATGCTCGCGACTCCAAACAGAAGGCCACACTCATGGTATTAAAATTGTGTAAGGTATCGTGTTTGCCTCTGAAGGGGGTGAATGGTTCCTGAGGCCGGTCCCCCCAGCGATGGTGTGTGTTAAGGGATCCACAGAAGTTTCACAGCTGCGCAGCGCTGAGTTGCTCTGCTAGGCATGAGCTAATGTACGGCTGATTTCTCTCTGGGGGACCCTTTGATTCTGGGTTTCAGAGAGGACCCTTTCAGTATTCCTAATGATGTTTTTGGCTACAAAGCCTGGCAGCGTTCTGGAGTTGTTGTAGACTCTGACACCAAAGAAATGTAGCCTAAGGAGCTGTAGCAAAAGAATTAGTACCACTACTGCCCACTGCTCAAAAAGCCAAAGGTATAAATGCACCCCCAAAAAAGAATTCAAGCTCTGCGAGCAGATTAACAAAGCTGTTTGCTGTTATGGACAAAAGCTGCAGGGAAAAAAAATGAAGAGGAAATGGGCTGTATTACTGTGAGTTGGCACAGAAACGAAATACCAGGCTGCAGTTTATGTATAGTAATTGTTCACGAAGCATTCTTTGGGTTTTGATAGTGACTCATTGTGTTCTTTGTGACCTTTGATGTACAGGATGGGCTGCTAGAAGACAGAGGAAGCCACAGTAAGAATATAAAACTTTATTAACTTAAGATTTTGTTGGTTTGTTTGTTTAGGTTTCTCTATTGCTCGCTGGTAGGTAGTATCTCTGGAAAAGAGGACTGAAGGCATTTACCTTGAGTCCCTGTGGGTTTTGCCATCTCTCTCAGGATTTTGTTGTTGAAAAAACAGTTCTGGTTTAGCTGAAACATAGCTTTGGTTTTAAAAAGGAAATTTGTTAAACAATTGGTTGCTGACGTTGATTACAGAGTTCTGAAAAATAAGATAACTGATGGAAACACGACTGTGTTAGTAGCCCAGGTAATGAGTGGTAATAGGCCCTGCACAGGAAAAACAGAAAAGTTATCAAGAAGATGCTCTTCTCAGTGAATATTTTATGTTTTAAAGAAAATTATGAAAAGAGCCTTCCACAGAGTCATCAGAGTTGACACAACAGACTTCAGCGCCGTTAAGTTCCATTATGTAAATCCACGGTGATGTAAGCCAGACACTGTCAAGTTTGTTACGCCCCAAATTTGACCTAATTAGCCATTTGGTTGTTACTTTTTTCAAAGCTTGTGCAGCTCAGCTCGGTTCAGGATATAGATGCTAATTGAACGCGTAACCTACAGGTGCTAAAGAATTCTTACAAAAGAAGGTCTATCCTATTAGGAATGCAAGTCAAGGCTCGGGGTCATCGGCTTGGGTAGTGGGGATGGGAATAGAAATCACATCTACAGCTCTCTTTACACCACCCTTTTATTTCCAGGAGTGAAATTCAAATCCAGAATAAATCAATGCAATCTATCAGATATTTGCCTACTGGAGCCGCTCCAGCTTCAGTCGGTTGAATGGGGACAGAACATTTCCTTAAGCTTTTAAAAAGCTGAGACCATATAATATACTATATAATGCAAAGCCTGAAGTGGTTTACTCTACCCCCCAGTAACAAAGGTACTCCTGTGCACATCACAGTCAGAATTTTCTCTTGCTCATAGACCCGCCAGCCAACATCCAGCCTGCTCCTTTGTAGGTGACTGCCACTGCCTGACGTGCTCCAGGTTTGCCTTTCACATTGCCCATCTCTGTCCATGTGTCCCCAGCCTAAGATCAACTCCTTTACACTCAGGTCTTCTTCCCAGCCATTTGACAAACAGGAATACAAAGACCTTTTGTCGTGACTACACCTTGGGCCAGATGCCTTAATGTAAACACTCTATCTCTTCTGCTGTTTCCCTGCAATCCCCTAACCAAAATGAAACGAGATAAAAAGAGCTGCACAGCCTCCGAGCTTCCTGGCTTTTATCTTTTTATACCAAAGCCTTTGTGTTAATTTTGCATAGCTATTTTTACACGAGGAATAATATCCTGAATTACTGCTATCATGTGCACTTAAGAATCCCACCTCACCGTCCTCAAGTCATCTGGCAACCTGATAGTGTTTCCTGTGCCTTCCCTCACATCAGTGCTGCAGAGAGCCTTGCTAAAAGTTTCACATCTGAAAAAGCAGATGATTTGGCAACACCTTCCTATACACTTTTTTGTTGTTTTTTTTTTAAAAAAAAAAAAAAACAAAAAAGAAATGTGCCTGTCTTTGAGTAAACTTTTCTTTCCAACTGTTCTTTTTTTGTCAGCTTGCCAGCTCAACTTCTAGTATTGTTCTGCAGAGATTGCTGTAAGGAAAAATTAAAGAGAAGAGAAAGGTAGAGAACTGGGGGAAAGGGAAAAAGGGTTCAGAGAGCATTTAAAGTCTGGGGAGCCAAGCATGGGAAGGGAGATAGGCTTGGAAAATGGGGAATAAAATAGTGGAATGAGAGATAAAACAAGAACATAAAGGATAAGGGATTAGAGAGATAAGGAGTTCAAGAGATGAAATGTGAATAAAGGAAAACAAGAAAATAAGGATGAAAGGAAAGAAGTGACAGGAGTAGACATGTAAACAATTAACTATGAAAATATTCTGTTTATTTTAGTGAAAGCAAATTATGGTATCTTTATTATTCTCTGGTTTACTAGTTCAGAGGAATTTTTCAAACCAAGAGCTGACATTTGGGTAGTATTACTGAACAATGATAAATAAAAGCCTTCTAGTTGTTGAATTAACCAATTCTGAATTTGGTTAATTAATATGTCATTCCGGCAACTGAAACTTGGATAAGAAAACAAAGCAATAAAAAAAATATCAACAGCTGCAGTAGAAAGTGCAGATCTGGAAGAACCCTTCACAATATTTGCAGTTACATCCATCAGCTCTGCGATAATCGCTCCAGCACAGAGGGACCAACTTGCTGATGCTCTGCTGCAGATTAATACCAGAGCTGAGAAGTGCAAAAATACTTGAATCAGTGCTGGGTTCAAGTTTCAGCATTGCCCACTGACCCACAGAAAATTTGCTCAGGATCACAGTTTGTCTATAAAAGTATTTCACAGTACTTTTTTCCCCCATCTGGGTATTTATAAAGTGTTACCAGGTCTCAGTTTCTGCCTGATTTACCTGAGCTGTTCATGTAGGTCACATAATGTGGTGGAACCTAGATAATGTTGCTTGTTTTCCTGGATTTTCTGAACATATATCATCAGGAAGCTGAAATTCAGTCAGGCCCACATCATTTTATTTGTTTTTCTGGAAAGGCTACATATACCTGTAAGTCTAATAATAGGCAGCATCAAAAAACTCAAACATTTTGTCATTGGTTCTCTGTGCTCTACTCTGATAGAAACTCACCAAACATCTTATTAACCATCATCCCTCCCCTTCCGAAACACTGAAAATTGCATAAAATAGTTCAGACCTATAGGGAGAACATTCCTTGAGGCCAGTTACTTGGCATATAAACTCTGCATATTCAGGAAAGGAAATATTAAAGCCCTATAATTTATTAGTTAACAGAAATATCATTATTTGATTTTTCATATATTTTGACAAGCAGTGGTTATGCCACCACTTTTCAAGTTTTTCTATCCTTAATGACTTTCGTGACTTGACTGACTGTGTGTATCTCCACCTCCCTCCCTAACATGTAACAGAAGTGTGGGGTTATGGAGGATAACCCTGGAAGGACCACATAGCATCCCAGAGATGGAATCTGGCTTTGACATGAATAGTGTGAGCAAACATAAATTTGCATCTGCAAAGTTGGGAGGTTTAAATTTCCACACGGGAAGTTCTCTTTGTGCTCGTATTACAACCTCCCTTTCCTTTCTCTTATGCGAAAAGGCATTTTAGAAGCTCACGAACCTTCTGAATATGGCCTGGGAGATGGAGCCAGAAAAAATGGGGTCATCTTCTGCTCTACCAACAGGAGGCCATCAGCAGTGAGCGGTGAAATATTTTGTTTCTGTCCACCCTCTTTCTTGATTTCTTTCTGATGGGCTGAGATGCAATGTGTTTCCATCGGAGCACAAGGTGTCCTTTGCCTGCCACAAACACATGGAGCTCCACAGGCTTCTGAGCAGGTCTTTTGAAGGTTTTTGAAGATAGAATCAAGGATGATCATACTTGGTGGGACAATCCTCCAACAGGATTTTTATCTCCATCTCATCCACAGAGAAGAACAGAAAATAAATTCTCTAATGAGTGCTGGTTCCAATTCTGGTGTCATCCAGTCTTGTTAATTCTGTCAGGGGGAGAGAAATCTTAAGATTGAAATGTTTTGTTTTAGTACAGAGCATGAGTTAGTCAATGGAAAACTGTATTTGCTTAAAAGCAGAAAAAACGCATTAAAACAACCCTAAAACACCACTTGCATCCAACCCTGTGAACCCAAATTGAGCAACCTAAAGCACCTAAGAACTGTAGTAAGTGGCTGTGTATCTGCAGAAGAATCCAAGCCCTAGGTCCTCTGCCGAAGTATTTCAGGTGTTACAATGAGAAACCACCGGTAACAAACAACATTTTAAACATCCTAAATTACATTCTGCAAAGTCTCAGCCTGCCAAATGCCTGAATGAAAGAGAATGTGAAAGATGGACTCTTCTTCATTCTAATTCAACCCAGATTCTGGGATTATCTGTTAAAAATAGGACGTTTTCTTTTCTCTAATAATAATAATTTCCCATAGACAGCTGTTGATGTCCCCATAGGTTCACAATAGCTCTTTCTGCAGTGGATTGTAATAACAATTTCTTCAACCATGTCTTTCAATTCAGAGCTGTACAAGCTATTCATAGTGAACACTTTAATCAGTGAATTTCAGCTTTTATTCTGCCTGTAAATTGTTACAAACGTTACAGGCAGACATTCAATATAAATAAACTTTGCCCCACCAGTTTGTTCACAACATGTTTCTGCTGCGGGGCTTCAATATTCACCATTAGCATTGCACAACTGGTCCCCTTGGTTGGCCAGTGGTGTTTGTTCTGGGGAAGAAGCAGTAATGAAGAGGAAATCCATGTCGTTGAGCCATGATGGTCCGATGGATAAGGTGTGCACAGTTAAGAGGAGCGACAGCACAAGACTAACGAGGTTTTTTGGACTATTTTAATATTTCCTTTCCAGTTCCCTTGACTCAGACCTCGCTTGTAACATCGCTAGGAGAACAAAGAGGCCACTTGAACGTTATAGGCTGAGGTCAAATTGAAAATTAATGATCTCTTATCACATTCAGACAAAGCTCCAGCTGCAAAGGGTGGGGTTGGGTGCTTTTCTGGTTTATTTAATTGCCACTGAAGCAGGGCTCTGAACAGGGCTTGCCTCGTCAGAGCTGCAAAAGATGAGCTCACATGCCATTTTCCGAGTCCCTTAGCTGTGCCGGCGCCAGAGCCTGGCCTGGCAATCCTTCACGTGGCTGGTACCTTCGGCAAGAGCAAACGGAGTGCAAGTTTAATATCTTAATGAAACAAATGTCAGGCATTTGTTTTATATGAATAAAACATCTTTGGCATAAACCTCGGTGAAAAACAAATTCCAAAAAGGTTGTAAATCAGAATTCAGCTTTCAGTGTGCTAAAATGTGTGTGAAAAATTATGCTGAAGAGCCAGCTCTATCTAATCTAAATCGCTTGGCAATGTCCTGTCAGTGCAGGAGAAATGGATGTAATGTGCACATATGCACAAGGAGTGACTCAGAATGATGTACAAGTGTTACTGTATCGAGTCCAAAAGAAATACCTGGAAGTCAGGAAATCAGGCTCCGCCGTTCAGCAGATTTGTCTGAGGATAGATGTTCTGGTTTTGAAACTCTGTTTTTTCCCCAGAGTGCCATAAAGATGTCTCATGCAAACAAATACAGTCTGGGTCAACCAATATCTCTGGGGCTTTTGCACAAACTATAGTTTTATTTGGTATTTATAGGATAAGAGTTTCAGGAAAAAAACAGGACTGCTAGCAGCTTAAGGACTAAAGAATAGATTGGTATCTGCAGCTCCTGGAGCAAGACCTGTAGCCTAAACACATGCTCATTAATCTACATGTAAGTCCAGGCATTTCCTTAAGTGGTCACCATGGTTTAATTGCCTATGAATATTCATATAAATAAGTTTCATTTGTAAGAAGGGCAGTAATCTTGAATACTTGGACCTATCTGTATTCAAGCAAAGAAATCATCTGAAGTCTCTGGTTTCCTGTTTATAAGATTCTGGACTGCCCAGACAAAACAGAGCAGCAGGAACAATAGAGCAGGGCTTGGATGACTCTTACAGCACCTCCGAGGCTGGGTTGTCTTTGCTAAAGGTAACATCACTCCAACTTCCTCACATAGTGTTGGAGCTGGCAACTTCAAAATGATCTGGTATATGTTTGTGAAGTCGGTGCTCCAACACATAATGAAATGGTACCATAAAATCATAGAATGGTTTGGGTTGGAGGGAACCTTCCAAAGCCATCCAGCCCATCACCCTGCAGTGAGCAGGGACATCTTCAACCAGATCAGGTTGCTCAGAGCCCTGTTCAACCTGACCCGGAATGTTTCCAGGGATGGGGCCCCTCCCACCTCTCTGGGCAATCTGGGCCAGTGTCCCACCACTCCCCAGCATAAAAAAGTTCTTCCTTATATCTAGTCTGAACCTCTCCTCTTTCACTTTAAAGCCATTACCCCTAGTCCTATTGCTACAGGCCCTATAAAAAAAAAGCCTGTCCTCATCTTTCTTACAAGCCTACTTTAAGTACTGAAAAGCCACACCTCTACCCATCCAGTGGCGTACTCGATTTTACTGTTAATACAGACAAATTGAAAACACAACCTTGGGTCAGCTACCATTAG
Source organism: Aegotheles bennettii (assembly GCA_013398125.1). Classification (NCBI taxonomy): domain Eukaryota; kingdom Metazoa; phylum Chordata; class Aves; order Caprimulgiformes; family Aegothelidae; genus Aegotheles; species Aegotheles bennettii. Next base: position 323,775 of record VZRW01011454.1, on the reverse strand, counting down.
GCTGTGTGTCCTCGAGGGGGTCTGCTGGGGTAGCCTGCCCTTTGGAAACCTTCCACAAGGGAAGAACATATTTTCCCAACAATGCCATTGGGTCCTTTTGTTCATTAGCTGGAAAGAAGTCCAGCTCTGTCAGGTATAGTGATTGAGGTTTCTTGGAATACTCCGATGAGGAGGCTTGCGATGAGAAGACAGAAAAATGATGGAGGCCCTTGCCAGAACAGCAGATCAGATATAGCTCTCTTGGTCACCATGGTGAAGTGGGAACCCAGCTCAAATAGAGCAACAGACTGTCTCCCGCTCACTAGACTGTGATACTCCAGTTCATCCTACTGAAGGGCATCTGTGAGACAGTGCTGAGCACCACTCGTGAACTATTACGTAGTAGGTCACAGTGTTGACAAATGTTTTCAATTTTTTTCTAAAGTGCCACTCATATCTCATTTTCCCTTGTTCTTCCCTGCTGCTACCCCAGTGTAAACAGTGCGAGGTCGTACAGGAGCCACTCCCTATCTCCAAAATGATATTGCTGGGGATCTGAGGATGACTAATCTCTCCTGTTTACAGTCTGCTAACTGTTCGAATCCTAACATAATTTAGATGACAGGGTTTGGGAGACTAGAGAGTTACATGTTGCCAAGCTACTAAGGAAAATAAAATTTAAAAAAACGACGTTTCATGAGGTGTTTGGTAGTTTCCCTCACTGCTTGTACCATCGCAGGCTGTAGTTCTGCTGCCCTGCTCTTCCCTCTATGCTCATAAGAAACACCTCAGGTATTCACCTTTCTCATCTGAGACCTGAGAACAATTTCCAAGATGTCCACAAGAAGAAGAGGAGGGAAGGTAGCAGAGTTAGTCATTTAATCATGCTCTGGACTGGCCTTCAAACAACTACCTTGGTATGGGAGATTGCCTACAGAAATGTCCACTTGAGCATCTAGTCCTTTCTCCATACCTGTAGCATATATATATATAAATATAAATATATGTATGAAAAAAACCCAGCTGTATATTCACTAACTGCCTTCATGACTGTCTAGTGAGCACTCAAATTATCTTTAAAAAAATTTGCAGTTATATACCACTTACTCCAGTCTGCATCTGAGCCCATTAAATAAATCAGAGAAGATGCACAGTTCTAGAAGTCCTTTTAATCACCAGGCAGATCTAGGCATTAAATGGCCGTCTGTCTATAAACTGAAGCTGAAAATGTTATATCAGAAATGAGGTGTAAATTTATAACATTACACATAATTTAGCTGTTAGAACAATTTAACATTTGGATGCTACACATGGGATGTGGGATAATTTTTTGTCACTTGAAGTCTTTGAAATTGGAAAACTTCCTAGAAGATATGTTCTAGCTCAAGCACAAGTGACTGAGCTGCAGACTCAATAACTCAAAATTGAGGTAGACTGTGTGAATGTCTGTGACCTGCCTCACACGGGATGGTAGGCAGGAGAACTGTGATGGCCTCAAAAGCTATGAAAGCACTTTGTCCCTTCTGCCCGGTATTTCAGAAGGAGCTGTCACAGCACAATCAGTTAAGATAAGATGAAAAAGGTACAACAAATAAAACTGCAGTCAATTATAGGTTGAAGGTAGAGGATGTACATACCCTGCAGAAGATGAAGTGCCTTGTAGCAATTAAACAGAATGGTCCTGATAGATTAAATACCCAATCACACTCCAAATTTGATAAAAATTCTTGAAGGGAAAGAAGAATTCAAATAGCTGTGGAAAAACTGAAATACCCATTTTGAAAATATATTCAGCCAAACAGCTGTCATAGTAACCTTTGGAAACAGAAGTGTTTGAGAGGATCTTTACTGGAGAATACAACATTAAGTGGTGTATTTCTTCAGAAATCTGGCACTATTACTCGTCTTAAACTGGAAAGATTTGACAAGAATGGGAAAATTCAGCTGTGCCAGCCTAGCAGGTGTGAGGGAAGGAAAGGTTTCAAAGCAAAGCCCACGGTGGTTTTCAGCTCCCTTTTGGAGCTCCTTGCTATGAGTTTGACCTAATGGCACCTATTTGGTACCAGCCAAGGAATTAGCAGGTGATCTTTTGAGTCAGTTCTGGAGAAAAATCACACATGGCTGTTTGGGGAGTTGTTAGTGGAACAAGATCTTTCCTAGATTATGCTCATCTTTTGATAATTTTGGTTTTGCATGATAAACTAGAGAGTGTTTTGTAAGTGATTACATTATTAGCACAGAATATATTACCGAGTACAGTGGAAGCACGGTCACATCAATTTGCAGAATATGTAGAGGGGATACAGTCGATTTGAGTTGAAAAGCAACTTTAGCTACACTGTCATGTTTAAGAGCTAAACCGAGCCTCTTCTTGTCTCCATCTGTGCACGGGAATGAAAAGGCAGAAAAATCTGCCTCTCTCTAGCTAACTAGTCCAAGTGCTGTCTAGTGGTATTGTTATTAGTAAGTGGAAAACTTCTTGCAGTAGGAATCAGCAAGATGCTGACTGTGATGGTCTGAGCTAATTTCATGTAACGGTTCTGACAGGTACTGTTGGAAGCAGAGGTGGGCGGATTCTGCTAACACAAGATGCTTCTGAAATTAGTAAACATCAATTAGTCTAGATACCCAGAGCTGAGTAAAGGCAGCCACTTTCTCTTAGCACTCTTCTGTGGCAATAGGGAAATTTTGCAAAGCATGAGTTTACCTCTAAGACGAGGAAAAACGGAAGGGAAAAATAATGTTTATTATGGAAAATACCATGGTAAGACATTTACACAAATAGGAAGGAAGTACCTGCATTCACATTATTATGTTTCAGTTACATCCAATGGAGGAGCATCCTCCCTGCATGCTGGTCTCACTCACCCCATCCCTTTTTGACCTGTGCACTGCCTCATTGCTCATTAAAATTCCTGGAGTTTCAGGAATACATTCATGCCAGTCCATCTCCTGTTGCTAAGAGCAAATCCTGATAAGTTTGCTAAGATGGCTGGTGATTGCTTCCTTACTCTTTTTAGCCCTATCTCTGGTCCTAATACTGATATTACATCTTCACTTTAACTGCAATACAAAACCTAGACCCCCCTAGCTGATTACAGCTTCTCTATCATAGTGCCTGGCCTCTCATCCTGTACTACTTGGTCTGTTCTTACCAGAGTTCATTTTGCCTAATTTTAAGCTGTGGCATGGAGATTTTATATGCCATAGCAAACTCCTGAGTGATGGCTCTTACTTGGGCACAAGGTACAGTTCTTTTCTCTCTTCTTTATACTCTGCCAGAAGAGGCAAACATTGATGATTGCAACTTCTCCCAGTGAATTTTTACTGCAGCCTTATTACACTTTGGTCAACTGATAAAAATAACTGCATTTCACTGTTTCTGTAACCTGAACTGCAGAAAAGCTTAATTTTAACTGTCATCATACCAGGATAATGGGCAATTCGTTTTCAAGTTTGGTTTGTCTCATTCTCTCTCTGATGATCTCCATTAAACTATGGCAAAGAAATTCTTCCCAGGTCATCAGTGCTGGTACTGGCTTATTTAAGTCTTCCCCTGCATAAAATCCTGTATATTATAGTACATGTGAGTTAAGATTTGTCATTGTAAAAGGATTTCTTAGTTTAAACTTACTTTTTCTTGCAACCTGGCTTCATATTTAGTTCATCGACTGTAAAAAAAAAGCAGCCAGCTTGGAAGGAAATTATTATAGAAGTTAGGAATAATTAAAACTCAGAGTTGCCTGGACACTTCTGAAAAGTGCAGATGACTACCTGTGTCCACATATGCGGTGCATTTGTCAAAGTTACTGGTGTGTGAAAAGCAAGGAATGGAACAAACGCTACTGTTGCTGCCGTAACTGCAGCAGATGCCGCTTGATGCCTGCTATAATACAGAAATATGCTCTCATGCTTTTACAGTGGCCTTGTCAGCCCCCTTTCTTTGTCCTACCTCTTGTGCCCTTGATTTCAGACCTCTGACCTTGCGTTTCCTCTGTCAGCCTATAACAAATAAATAAATAGATGAGTAGGTGAGACTCCCAAGTTATTTACTGGAGAAGAAGATACAGGAGAAGCTGCTGCTCAGAGATGCTCCATAGTTGACAGTTTAAAATTCTCTTTCTCTCCAATTTTAATTAATAGGCTTGTATTTAAGATGAAATGTATTCAATTTGTGCACAGTGTAGAGAATGTCACACTACAGGATCAGTTATATACATAGCAATACAATTATCATTCTCTGCTGACAAATGTACCATGATATTGATAAAAAAGCAATAACTTCAATGTAGATGTCAAAATCAGCCCCGATAGCTTATTACAGGTTGTTAAATGAACATAAATATCTAATGTTCAGCCTGTGATGTTCATTTGTACCATGGCAGATGAAGGTATAGGTTGAAGAATTCACTTAAAACACAATACCAAGTCTCTAATATTCACCGAGTCTAAGCTATGTATCTTTGCAAGCATTCTTGAAGGCATGGGGGACAACTTCCCTACCCTAGGGCCAAGCTACAGGGAACTGATGACGTTCAGCTCATTAAACCTCTCTAAGCAGCCCTGAGATCTTCTGGTTCAGGCCACAATCCACCAGCTTATCCATAATCACTTTTCCACGTTTCCAAGAAGGGAGCGTGGCTCTGCAGGCTGCCTGGGTTGCTGCTGACCCCCTCCCAGCTCCCTCCCACATCAGGCCAAGGCGAGAGCAGAGCGGTGGTGCAGCGACAAAATGGGCAGCAGGCTGGTTAGTCTGAGCCTTTTATGAAAAATTCTCTCTCACATGAACACATTTGCCGATTATTATGTATTTTCTAAAGGAAAGGGAAATGGGGGGCATAGCCTCCGATAGATCCTGTTTCCTCCTTCATTCATCAGCTTTCTTACCCGTATTTAGAAACATAAGGAAGCAAGTTATGAATAATCTATTTTGGAGACGTCCTAGATTAAAATAAACCCATTTCTACAGCTGTGGAGCTGCTGAGGATGTTGAAAGGGACAGGGCTGAAGTACTGACACAGGCAGTGACAAGCCCAAGAACCTGCCCCAGCCTTCCCCGTGTGCTGCACTAGAGGCTTGGGCATCCCCTTGTGAGGGGATGCCAGGCAGAGTCAACTTCTTCTTTCTCACAAGAACACGATCACAACAGCCCCTGTGCGAGGACCTGTGCAACAGAAGGGGGTTTTCCACCCACGTCAGCAGAAGGGAGGCTGATGCTGTTGGTTTACTTCCAAGTGGCTTGTGCCTCTGCTTTGTGGAGAGGAAACGAAAGGTATATTCAGTGATGGCAGCAGAGTGATTTACTTTGGTGCTAGGGTTTCTTTTTTAAGGTCATCAGCTGCAAAATCTCTTCACGTAGCACTTTCAACTGATTGCTACTTTTTAGTGTTTTCCTGTTGGTCCTTCTTTCTTTCTTTACATTTTTGGCCCCTTTCTGCTACATTTTCCCAATTGAAAATACCCACTGCAAAGAGTTTGCTCACTTGCTGTTGCTAAAGGCCCAAAAAGGTCAGCACCATCATCAGCTTCCTTAGAAGTACATGGATGAAACTCATCCAGGTTCCTCTGGAAGGAAAATTCCCACCTTTTCATTCAGATGTGGCAGAGGGACACCCAAGAGATAAATATTTCATCTTCAATAACCCTTCATGGATTTCAGCAGACTTGATAATCTAGGCCCTATACAGAAGATGAATATTTCTCTCTGTAACAGTACAAGCTCTCAAAAAGAAATGGATTGCATTGTGAAAAGGACAATAAAGTTATCTTGCACCAATGTAATCATCTTCCATTGCCATCCCACAAAGCAGGAAGGTTGGATTACATCTCTTCAGCAGTGGAAGGCCACCAAAAATGTGGCATCTATGATCTGATGCACAGGTAATGGAAACTATTGTGTCACATGAGAATTGCAAGAAATTAGAAAACCAAGAAAAATATAAAACCATGGACTTGGCTATATGTAAATGGCAAAATACTGTGGCATTTTTCCATGAGCAGTTGTATGCAATATTGTTGTCTATTTCGCATTTTAAAAACAGCAACTCCACCCCAGTTACTTACATTTTTCCTCCTCACTCGGCTGTACCTTCCTGCATTTCTTTTATTGAATGATAATACCGTATAGAATTCAATGCTGATTCTTGTCCTACTGCAGTTAAAAGCAAAGCTGTCACCGAGTGCCACAGAGCCCTTTAACAGTTTCCACATTTCACTTCAGAGGCACCAGCTTTTAAGTAAAATGACTCCTTTCAAGTGTTTTGACTGGGTACACACGTAAAGCTCTTTGGGCTGGAATCCCATACATCTCCTATTATGACTCAGCTGCCCTATATTTACAACCTTTATTTTGTCAGATAAAAGACCCAAAAAAAATAAATCCTCCTAGTGCAGACCAACTCGCCGCTAATTGTAGTCTCTGAAGAAAATTTAGATGCTATAATACACCATTATAGTCTCCACAATTTGTCTTAGGCACGCAGATATTTTCCCTCTAATTAATAGTTCCTTCAGTGTCCAGATTAAAAATAGCTATTAAGATCTCTGAGGAGATGATACAGCAGTATGAAATAGCATCGCACCTGTCTCCATGTTGCAGCTTCCCAAGTGTAAGTAGGAGTCAAAATTTTCCTCCTCATTAAATAAAAACACTGATAGAGAGTACATCACTTGGCATCTCCAAAGTGATATACCTAAGACATACCATCTGCTACCAAGTTGCAAAAACATAGCCTGAGAAAAGTGGGACATCAAGGTGGAGCTTAATTTTCTTTAGTCAGTTTTCTGTCTATCCTGAGCTTGAGCATAGACATGCAGGCACGGCTTAGGATGCCTGGAGCTGCAATGGCACAGAGAAGCAGGAAGGGAGCATGGCTGTGGATGCAGTCACGTAGGAACTGGGAGATTTCGGTTCACTGCTCCCACATTTTTAGTAACCCATAAGATATTACTTTTGAGGGTCACAGGAATCACAGCTCAGGGCTCCCCTGTCCTGGCGAGCGCTCTCAGCACCGAATCACAAACCAGATTTCCTTTTGCCTTTTCTCCCTCTGGTCCCAGGGATTTTTTGCAGTGTTACAAACTGACTTGGAGCTCAGCCTCTGCTCTGAGGGCTGGGGCCACTTGCTGAAAGTGAGAGATGAAAGCTTGACACCAAGATGGCCATAAATCCCAAACATCCTACTTGCTGGAGAAGTAGGACAGGGAGAGCACCACAGAAATGAGCAGGCATCCAACACCCTTCCTTTCTGTGCATCACTAGGTTCAGACCCAAGCTTCAGGCTGAGAAACAGCCTGAGAAATCCAAGTGAATAAAAAAAGATGACTTTCCAGCTGCATTTGCGGTGGCATTTTTAGGCACCCTCCTTCAGCATACTGAGCACTGTGAGTCTCAGTCAGGTCCCTGAGAGCTGGAGACAGAAATATGGGAACATGCCCATCTGCTCACAGACAGCCTTAGTCTTTCAGACATCCAGCAGCCCAGCTGGAGACAGTGCTCTGCTCAGGTTGCCAAACAAAGAGACAATTGGATAAAATCTGGGGACAGAAAAAGTGGCTCCATTTGAAGTAACAAGGTCATCCCAGTTCAGCAACACACTTTCCAGCTCACAAACCAGGGATGCAGTGGTGGGTCTGGCAGCACCAGCTGCCACCACACAGCTCCTGGCAGTGCTACCTGCACACCTCCTGAAGGCCACCCATCCTCCTCCTGATATAGCTACTCAAATAAGAGACCTCCAGCGTAACATTCATACCTCTCCACTTTCACACCCACAGAAAAACTCACTGATGGCTATAACACAAATGTGTTTCACCATGGAGACTCACCTGGACTCTGCAGAAATTAAGCTGAATCCCAGTTCTTTCCATTTCAAAATTCCTGCAAGCAAATAAAACCTCCACAGCTCACAGCATCCTAGTCCATGAAGCCACCGCTGCACCAAGACCTTCTCCTAGGACCACAGGAGCTGGTAGGACACATGCAATCACTACACCTTCTTTCTGCGTGTCTCAACTGAGTTTTGAACTCTTCACCAGCACAACCATAGCAAACTCAATGCTTTCTCCTCCCTGCTTTACTCCAGGCCTAAGGCAAAGGCTGCTGTGGAGACCACCTGGGTTAAATTAGCACAATTAGTGTTAAGCAGTTCTAAGGAGTGCAAGGCTGTTTCTGTGTTACTGAAGGCATGGTACGTGGCTGTCAAATCACTGTCCTGGAGCAGGAGGATGAGCATGGAGCCAAAACCCTCACCCATGGGCTGCCACTGTGTGTAAAGCTCCATCTCCTCATCTAAATCAAATGCCCGTTATCATGCTGCCCCTTTTTCACCTCACACCTTTCTTAATTAAAGACCAGGTATGCAGGAGAACTTTTCACCTGCCCACCTCCAGGACAAGGCATTGAGCTCCAGCAGCTGAAACCAGGGAATTTCTGCTGTTTGCTGTGCAAGGATGGATGGGATCAGGGTCATCATGTGGAAGATAAAGGCTTGCCAGAGCTGGTCACTGTTTCCTAGTTATATTAGAAATGGCTTTTTAATATTGGCATCCTTTCTCTGTAAATAGAAACATTTGATGGGGTTGGTGTAAGCCCATGTAGCACTGGAGGGAAATTACCTGGCAGGGCTGGACTCCTCCTTGCCCATCCTCAGGTCACACGTGGGCTGTGTGAGATGGGAAGCTCTTGAATTGGTCCTCTCTTATTCTTGAGCATGGATGAATGAGTCATGAAGCACAGCATTTAAGCTCAGCAATAGTCAATATACCAGGTTTTCAACACAGGGAGAAGATGGGAACTCTTAGTGGGGCTCCCTTTCTGTCTGCAAAGTCAGAGGAGAAAAGAGTGCAAGAAAACGCACAAGCATCATTAGTGGAGAAAAATAAGTGTGCTTCTTCCATTTTACTAACCCAGAATCCATAGGTGTTGATTTTTAAGCCTGTCTATCCCTTTAAAAAAGGCTAGAAACACCCTTCAGAGGCTTGTAATGAAATAACATTATTTATCAGTATTAAATATAGATAAACAAAAATGAGAAACAGACTTAATTGAAACCCTCTGTGAAATCTGGCTAATCAGTTTTCACTACCAGGAGGCTTTAACTTATGTTATTTAATTTATTATTTATCTGTTCTATTTTGCTTTTGCTTTTTAGCCCCAGTGCTGGGCTTTGGGCACTTTAGAAACACTTGGTGAGAGGTTGGAAGCATTGCCCTGACATCAGATGGGCTGGTACTTCCCCGGTGTTTGAATCTCACTAAAGACTTGATAAGCTTGATGATCGTACAAGGGCTCTCCTAACTTCACTAGTGGCACTAATCTTTAATCCAGGCACATCACACTATATTTCCTGACCACCAAAGTGCTTTTCCCTTTGACTCCACTTTACCTCCATCCCATGCAAACACGTTACCATTTCACTTTATTTCTCTAATTTATAGGCATCAAAGCTGCTGAATCAGGAAACTGAGGTTATAGCTGTTGAAGAAACGAATCCCACATTGTGACAAACTGCTTTTTCAGCAGATTTTCTTGCGTTCCTCATTCTGAGTCACTGTCACACATTTTAAAGGCCAGAGTTACATATGAAGCTCTTGAAACCCTTTCTTGTGGTTTCTGCAGGGAGACAATTGCCATCCTGTGTCGCTACTGGTTGCCTCTAGCCAATGATGCTTAATTCGCATCGCAGCACTTCCTGTGTCACTGGAGCATGTGGCATTGCCTGCCAGAACTGGAAGTGAAGTGGTTAAATTTGACTATGTTAATTGGATTCTAATTAGCCCAGCAATGCTACTCATCTCTGCTGAAGTGTAGCTCGCTGGGATTCCACCTCGTTGTGGGGAGAAATGGGAGAATTTGGGGGAAGAAGTAAAATTCATGAATCAGGCAAAAAAACCCCAGATTGAAACTGGGTAGAACAGACTAAAATTTTGCATTTAGCTATGGTAATAACTGGTTGTGTACTTCCTCAAAAGTCAAAACAAAAATGTCTGTGACTGGCAGGGTAGTGGCCAGGAAAAGCAGAGCATCTTTAAAACCAAGATGCGCTGTTGACTCTATCTGTTAAGAAGAGTATTCTCTACATCCCCACCCCACGCCCCAACCCAGGATCTGCAGTTGTATGCACAAATTTATCCTCAAAATAGACCTTTGAGATAAGGAAGTCAGTTTATCCCTGTTTTGCAGGCTGAGGGGCCTGAAGCCCAGAGATGATGAAACGATTTGTCCAAAGTCACATTGGAAAATTCTAACAGAAGCAGAGAGGAGCCCCAGGTCTGCATTGCTCCTCTCCAGATTGACACAGGAACCTCACAATACTTAAGGTATTATTGAAATGTTAAATGAGTGGAAATGAAAGGCTGGATCCAGAGCTGGAGTCATCATTTGGATTATTCACTCAGTTTGTTGAAAAATACACAAACGTGGCAGTATTATGGATGCAATTACAGCCAATGGAGAATTCTCAAATGAAGGGCAAATCAAAAGGAAACCATCTATGGTTTATATTTCTGTGATCTCTTCCATCTCAACAGTGATAGAGAGCATGGATGCGCATACATATCTGAAACATATGTTGATTTTTGTGCCTGTCAGCTAGTTAGGCTCTGGGGGAATTCTCCTACAGTGGTTACACTGAGATAGAGCAAGAAAGAGGGCAAACAGCTCATGGGCTTTAAGATCTTCTTCTGTTCCTCCTTGAGAAGCGAGCGGGAGTGCCTGCCCTTGTCCTCTTCCACCCACCCTCATCCTCCTTTCACACCCAGAGTTTCCATCCTTTTCCTCACCGAGCACTTGGGAGCAAATTGTTCAGCATGGAGGGAGGTGGGCACAGATGTGACCACCTGCTGCATCAGCCTTTCTTCTCATGGGCTTTTTAAAAGGCAGTTCATATTTTAAAAAGGAGGAGGAAGAGACAGCGGCCTTTGGTGTTGCTCAGCACTGACACAGCTGGAGCTGGCCGGGGGTGGTGGGGTGTTATTTTTTACAGGTTGGCAACCAGACGCTTGTTGCAATGATATATTTTTTTTTTCTTCCAAGAGATCGCCTGAGTGTAGATGTGCCAACACAGGTTCCGGTTTTACCACAGCTAATTCTCTTATTTCAAAGAGAGGAAATATTCTCGGACAAATCTGCTTTGTCAAGGTTGAAAACGTTCCACACCACAGATGGTGACCATAAGGTGCAAGTGAGTTTTCAGCTGAACTGGTGACACCCTACCCATTTGCTTCGCTGCTGAAGATTTTAAAACTAGTTTTTGTTATGAGAAGCTGAGCAAGATACTTCTCTCCAAATGTCTCTTCCTCCTGTTAGCTCCTCGCTTCCATATTCATGGCACTCCTGCTGCTACTAGCACTACCATGCGTAGCACCTACTGCAAATTGTCCAGTTCCTGTTGTTAGGATGGCAGTTCCCTTTGGTTTTTGAAAAATTCATTAAGCGGGTGGGTGGAAGGGGCAGCACAGTCCTGTTATGGTCCAGCACCCTATCGTAGGAGATTTTTTTCCCGGGTGTGCTCCTACACCATGGCTTGCTGGGGTTGTAACCAGATGAGCACCTCTACTTTTATGCAAAAGCAACTGGTTGCATTTAGATGATCTGCTGTGTCGTAGCACGAAAAATTTCTGCATGCAGGGATATTGTTGTGGAGAGTTTCCCAGCAACCCCGTTTCCCCCCAGTTTGGGGGTTTTCAGGCCCTTCTATTTTTCCTGTGGACTCAACAGAGCCTCGACAGGAGTGGTGATGGCAGCTTACAATAATTGGTACCATGCTCTTCTGATTCCTCGTAGCTGAGGAGTTTTATGTTAATACGAGACAACCCACCTGTGGTTGGTGGCCTCAGTAGCTGTATCTAATTTTTCACTTTTGTGAATTCCCCAATTTCGGTGTGATGCCTCTGGTTCTATTTTATGGTGCAGCCATTGGTCCTCACTTCTCTTTTCTCCCTGACTAATCCCTCCCATAAAGAAAAATAAAGTTTAAGGGGGGTGAGTTTAAAGGTTGGCTTGCTCCAGAGGCAACAACAAAAATACAAGTCTAAAAGGAAACCTGATTTTGTCTCTGGGAAACTGAAACAAAAAGTAAAAGTGGGTGGCTAGGTCTTCCCTCGCCGAGCAGCTCACCTTCCTTTTCCTTGTGATTCTTTAACTGACTGACTTCAGGAGGGGTCTTCTTGCAAGCTCAGGATCAGAGCGTCCCAATGGGTATGAAATCAAGTAAGGGAGCCAGGAGACCAGCATGGTTAAACAAGGAACTGCTGGGCAAACTCAGGTGGAAAAAAAGAATCTATGGATCATGGAAGGAGGGGCTGGTCACTTGGGAGGAATATAGGATGGTTGTCAGAGGATGTAGAGAGGCAATTAGGAAAGCCAAGGCCTCCTTGGAACTTAGCCTTGCAAGTCAGGTCAAGGATAACAGAAAGGGCTTTTTCAAATACATAGCAAATAAAACTAACACTAGAGGCAATATAGGCCCACTGATGAATGAGGTGGGTGCCCTAGAGACAGAGGATAGAAAGAAGGCAGAGGTGCTGAATGCCTTCTTTGCCTCTGTCTTTACTCCTGCAGGCTTTCCCCAGGAGCCCCTGATCCCTAAAGCC
>VZRW01011454.1:307293-310823 GCA_013398125.1 Aegotheles bennettii | reverse complement strand
AAAGTATGGGTTTGGTGATCAGATAGTGAGGTGGATCAAGAACTGGTTAAAGGGAAGAAGTCAGAGAGTTGTAGTTAATGGGACAGAATCTAGTTGGAGGTCTGTAACTAGTGGAGTCCCTCAGGGGTCGGTACTGGGACCAGTGTTGTTCAATATCTTCATCAACGACCTGGATGAGGGTACAGAATGTATCCTCAGCAAGTTTGCTGATGACACTAAGCTGGGAGGAGTGGCTGACACACCAGAGGGTTGTGCTGCCATTCAAAGAGACCTTGATAGGCTGGAGAGTTGGGCGGGGAGAAACTTAATGAAATTCAACAAGAGCAAGTGCAGAGTTTTGCATCTGGGGAAGAACAACACCATGCACCAGTACGGGCTTCAACCCGTAGCTGCTCTCTCCTGGATCCCATAATATCCCTTGTGTTGACTGCACACAGCATAAGCTGTTGGACTTCTCTTCCAGGACCTACAATGACGTTGCCCTTCTTTACCTCTCACTTTCATTTATCTGTTGCCTTTATATTCCATTCCCAAGTTCTCTCTTCAAACTTTCTCTGCCCAAATCTATCCTTCAATACGGTGCTTGCAGAAGACTTGACAATAGTTTGGTCACACCTATCACACTGATGTGTTTGTCTCATTATCTTCTTATGTCACTTGCTCTGGTGTTATCTAGTGTTCAGCTTTATCACAGTATCTTAACATCTATCAGAGAGTTTTTGAAGCTGGATGAGTTATGCTGTTATGGAAGGGGCATGACATGACAATAAGAATCACTGGACCTTCAGATGAAGATTGCAATACTGAAAGCTGGGCCTGACTCTCTACAGATTTTTTTTTCTGCTGGCTTCAGTGGAAGCACGAGTATTTTTCTCCCTGGTGCTGCTGTAAATTATAGCAGCCCCACCTGAGCACTCTGCTTTTCAAATGCTCCATTCTTGCCACATCAATGGCAAATTTTTAACCCTTTTGAGGCCCACCTTCTTTAAGCCCGTAGACACGATCTGGCTAGTAAAAAGAAGAAAGATGGTCTCCGTGCATGCTCAGAATAACCATATTAACATAAACTGTGAAAGTATTGTAAATAGGTGCTTCCACTGCTTGAGGAGACATGCAAACTATTTGCCATTCTTTATACGGCATGTAATTTAAATATTTTAAAACCTGAAATAAATTACTGATAATAAAATTCAACAGTGTAATACTTCTTTGAATATTTTAAATCAGATATAAATTGTTCAATGAAGTTGATCTAGTCTTAGCATACTTTTCAAGAGATTTAATAGTGCATGATTTAAATGTATGATACCGTTCTGGTATATTGTATGGCATATTCCATAGATTTAAATAGTCCTGGTTGGGATGAAGGTTTCATAGCTCAGTGTCTCTGTACTTTGACAGATACATCTGCTGGTCCAGCAATAGCTTCTGTGTGCAGTGTCTGATGATCCTAACGTGAAAGAAGCTTAATTTTTCTGTAGCAATTGTTAGCTGGCATAGGAGTGCATATTAAGCACCGCCTTCTAATATATAGTTGTGAACATTTTGACAATACTTTTACAGGGGGGAAGAATTAAATCTATATCCAATATATGTTACTAAAAACAATGTTAGTGCCATCTTTTGGGCAAGATCTTAAAGCACATAAGTCAATAAATTTGATGGTCTAATTCCACAGTAACCATTCTCGAGATCATTTGTACAGCTCATGTTTTCCAAGCGCATATGCTTAAGACAAATGAAAAAGCTTTATGACACTTCTGCAGTGATGTTATTTCGGGTTGCAGAGCAGTCAGACAGTATTGAAAAGTAGGACTTTTTAATAGTGTGCAGTGGTGTCACTACTTCCAACTTCTGACTCATCAGAAACTATTGCATATTTCTCAAGTGGAGGATTTTTTCCAGTAACTTGATGTTCTGAATGAGTTTATAGTGAAGTGCTGAGCCAATGTTAACTCTGAGTAAAACAACAGCTTTGATAGCATTTACATTCATTCAGTTTTTCTCTTTCCTTCACATGTTCTTCAGCTCATCAGAAACTTATTCTGCTAGACTACGGGTTCTGTTGAATACTGAACAGACCGTGCATCCCAAATATCAATATTTTGGCTGTAAAATAGAGCCGTCTCTTTGGTTGATGAGATTAAAAATTTGGAATATCCTATAATTTCTAGAGTTGGTCTTAGACCATGGGCCATTTTAGGAAAAAACAGGATTGGTCCACTAAAACCAGAACTGATGGTTACCTATTACTTTAGCCTATTGTTGTCTAAAACTTACACCATACGCTTAATACCAATGCACAGAACTTCTTTATTCTGGGCGTAAGAACAACAAGTTAACAGTTAAGGTTCAATTAAGATCTTATAACTGTTTTGGTTTTCATTTTATTGGCTTTAATTAATGTACATATATTTTTATGTCTGTGTAGCTCAGGAGTCAAACAAACAGCTCAGTCTGTTTATTTAAGAGATTGCATCATCACACATCTGACAAATGCACTCGCTGCATTTACAGCATCATCGCGCTGAGTGCATTTATTTGAACTTTCTACCATGTACATGGGATCACACATTCAGATAAACACAGCTGTGTTTATTTCAGGCTGCACAACTCCAGATTGTAGATGTATGTCTGGAGCCAGTGGACTGCACATGCACTGTGCAGGATTTTCAAACTCTTACAGCTCCACTATTTGTCATGCACATCTCCAAAATACGTTGAAGGCTCTGATCTCATTTAGAGTTGGGTAAAGATATAAAGGGAAACTTTTTCGTTATCTACTTCATGATAGTATAATATTTACTGAATACTTTATTGGGTAAAAATATTTAACCATCATTGTTAAGTATTAACATCCCTACTCCCATTTGGCTGGACAGGTACACACAAATGTCTTCATTTGTATCTTACTTGAACTTACAAACCACTCCATTGACTTGAGTGTTGTCACCCTAGTTTTGCTTTTGCTACTCAGGCAAGTAATGTTGCTCATGTGAATTGCACTCAGTTTTTTAATGAGTTCACTGTTGGCCAATTTGGGCCTAAAGATGTTTCTTTATTTGCAATGTGAATGAGCAAACCTGTTCTTAACAGGGAAAGAAAAGCAGAGCATTGTGTGGCATGGCAGCGGTTGGTGCTGTTACATTTTAGAGTCGCCCTTGTAGTAATTAAGGCCTTGATGATTCAAAGTCCTGAAATCAGACGTTGAGTAATCCCCTGGTGTTACTCATGTGCTTGAGTTGATCTGAGGTGTAATTTTCTGCATTCTATTGTAAGAATACTGGAAAAAGCACATCTGACCCAAGAACACAGCTCCCTACCTTCAAACTGTCCTGCGTCAAAACACAAAGAACTTCACCAAGAGCTGTGCATGCTCAGGCTTTGAGTATTAGACTCAAAGTCCACACAGGACTGAAACTGCTAAATGCACCTATATTGAGATGCTTTCTCCCTCATAAAGAGGAAAAAACTGTGCTGCATTAGATAAGACCTGCTTTTACACACCAATAAGTCAAATGCCTTTAAAA
>VZRW01011454.1:287293-302293 GCA_013398125.1 Aegotheles bennettii | reverse complement strand
AATTCTGCTGACAGCATCATACACACGCCGCGTTTCTTCCCCCTCCCTCGCTGAAGAGATTAGCCTGTAGAGAAGACCTTTGTTTCTTTAAGTTTTCTTTGTGTATGTTGCTCATGAATAGCAGGAAGCCAACATTCTATTTTTGTGCCTTTGCCAGTGGTGCCAAGCAACCGCAAGCCAACCGCCGGCCAGCCCTTCCCCACCTGTGGCACTCATCACGATGTACCTCGAGATGTGCCCGACACGTCCAACAGGTCTAGTGACAGCAACTCAGAGAGCTGGGACTCGTTGAGTCCATAAGGGATTTGCTGTTGGCGAGAGGACCAGGGCTGGAGCTGCACCAACCCACAGTGGTCCTCTCCTCCAGCTCTTGCCTGAGGGAGGAATCCCTCAAGGACCGAAAGACATTTTTCCCCCCACCACATGAGCAAATACAAATATATACATCTGCCACGGGAGCATAAGGGGTTTCTAAATAAAATGTTGTCAGCCACTCGCAGAGTGCTAAAGTAGTGTTAAGCTGCAGAAAACAGTATTTCCTTTGGCATTTCAGGCAGTTTCGAACCAATGTTTGAAACTCAAAACCAGTGCCAAGCCTAAACACATCTGGTTGATCCCAGGCCACAAATAGCACAGGAATGCCTTCAACACCTTCCAGAACTGCCATACTGAAAGCTTAATTCCAAAATAGAGCTGACAAAAAATACTTGTCAGCATGATGCCACACGACAAAACTCAGCAAAAGCATGATGCAACCGTGAGATATCCAGACATAACATATGGTGCAAAGATTGGAATTAGTGAAGACCGATCACCAAACTTAGATTGCAGAAGGCAAAAAATAAAATCAAACATTAGTGCCTTCAGCCAGATTTATTTTTTTTTTTATTTTCAAAATGTCAAATTATAATCTCGGTGTCATTCAACTGAATGCTCCAGAGTGGTGCAACCGTGCAGGCGGATACAATGCCAATCGGTCATTATTTTATATTTCATGCTATATTTATACATATGAAAATGCTGGTATTTGAAGACTGAAATGTGGAGCCTTTCTTATCACATATCTTATTGCTAGAGCAGATCGTTAGGAACAAATTAGCAAACTGGCCTGATTCCTTGGGCATATTTGTCATACTTAGTTAATGTGGCACGTGACTAGAACAGGAATAAACTTCACACCAGAGCCCTCCCATCCTGTCAGTTGTAAAAGTGTGGTGTCCTGTTAATTCTTAAAGAAGCAAGAGTAGGGAGAGGAAGAGTATGGTGGAAGGTAGCTGAGGAAACACCAAGGGAGACCATGACCGGCACTGCTGGTGCGGAAATAAATCCAATGGGAAAAAAAAAAATGAAGATCTCAACTTCCAGGAAAAGTCAAGCTACTCCTTTGTGAATCTGATCTGCTTTCTTTTCCTCTGCAGTCACTGCCGGGATTCGAAAGCAGGGAAAGTCAGGCATAAAAAAATTTCACTTCCATAGCAAAGTTGCTAAGAACGAATAGGAGGGAATATGCTAATTTTTTTGCCCGATCTAGTCACAGCTACCTTCAAGTCCCACTGTGAAAGTTCACATTTAATAAGGTGTGATTAACGAGTGCTCAAGGAAGCCAAAAATTGTGTGTTATGAAATGAAGGGGAGATCTGGCAGGAAGGAAAATAGAGGAGAAACCACAGATAGAATAACCTAAATGACAGGGAAATTAGTGGATGCCTAGAAATGGAACTCAAACTACATTTCTTTGTATGAAAGTTTCCTAAGCTTGCACACATACAGGGTTTCTTTTTAAAAAAAATTTATTTCCCTTTACAGTAAAATTGGAAATTCAAGCTTTATATTGAATTAAAGCAGTGTTGCTTTTATGATCTGTTTCCTAAATATGCATTTCTGCCAATAAAACTTGTTGGTTAAATGTCAAGCTTGAAGAAAACTCCAGGCTTTGAGCTGTACACCTCTTTTGGCTTTGAATCTCCAGCCCTGACCTGGGCATGCACCAAATCCGGAGCCGGGAGGCGGCTGCCTGCCATTTGGAGCGCAAGTTTTGCCATGGTGGGGAAATCCCATAGTCTTAGCTGGGGAGATTTTGGCATGATCAAGTCACTTACTCAAATTAGCTTAAAATCCCAAAGCACTCTCGACCTGAGCACTCCAGCGCTGCCAGAATAAAACCCTCACAGGTGAGGTGTGAGCTTTCCCAGCTCTACCAACCACCCAGCTGGATGCACCAGATACGCCTGCCTGCATCCCTGCCTCGTCCCAGCTGTCCTGCTGAGCCCACGCAGAGCAACACGCTGCTGTCCCTTAGCTGGTGTCTCCATAGTTGCTAATTTTGTACCTTGTAGACCTGCACCTCAGCACACTTTTTTGTGTCCTTCTCACTGAACTGCCCACGCTGTCTCAGTCCCTCCCTCTGACTTACTTTTCCATAACATCAGCAAGTCCAACTCTTGTCTTGTTCCACTTCTACACAACACTGCTCCTCCTCCATTACTTCAAATTTCCTGATTTTTTGAATGCAAACTACATCTGATACCCACTACAACCTTCTCACCCCACAGTTGTGCTCCATCCAGTTGCCCAGCACTTTTCCTCTCCTCAAACAGAAGTCAACCACCTCCATTGCTTCTCATCCAGATTTGCCTCTACCCTCCCTTCCCAAAGGCTGGGTGATGTACTCATCCTTCAGTCTTTGCCTGCTTTGCCCATCCCTTACACACAGCCTTCATTCAACACTGCACCTCCTGCTTGTGCTACCTGGGGCCTCCCCCCAGCCAGCACAGAGAATCACCCATATTTTATAAATTAATTTAGAAACTAGAAGATTAAAATGCTTCATATTTTCATATTAATTTAAATTATTACTAAAAAGGCTATACTAGAGCTATTTAGTCTACCACATCCATATCAAGGACCCCGTTTTGATCTGAGGAAACATGACAGCTTGAGCAAAGTTCTTTGTTCAGACACCACACAACATACCTTAGCAGTGCGCAGCGTGCAGCTGTTACAACACTAATTGAAATATGTTTTTAAATGTATCAGGTTTCCGAACATTTGCAGAAGAATTATTTTTTTTCCCGTGTGCAAAAGCCAGTATTTCAGCAATTTAAAAGAAGTGTCTAATCCCTACAATGCATTAGTAGGCCATAAAATAAAGCTGAAGTAAGGTATTTTACACCAGAGATGGGGAGAAGTCCACAGCTGTAGGTGGATGGGGAGGACCTGCAATTGTAGGTGGATGGAGAGAAACCTAAAGCTGTAGGAGGGTGGGGAGAAACTTACAGTTGTGGGTGGATGGAGAGAACCTACAAAGGTAGAAGAATGGGGTAAACCTACAATTGTAGGTGGATGGAGAGAACCTACAACTGTAGGAGAACAGGGAGAAACCTACAATTGTAGGTTGATGGGGAGAACCTATGATTGTAGGTGGATGGGCAGAACCTATAATTGTAGGTAGTCTCAGCCACTTTCTCAGTGTGTTTTAGCTAACACACACTAAAAACATTGTCATGCAGTGTCATAACAGCAATGGAGTGGAGTTGGGTCAAAAGGAAGCAGATTTGAACATCCCACCCTACAGGTTTTACCCAGCCTTGTCTGAGATGGACTGTGTTGTGTATAGGGATGGAGCTAAGAGAGAGGTATCCAAAGCAGCTCATAGGAGGTCTCATGAAACACTTGTGTGTCGTCAGGTGGATGCCTGGTGTAGACACCATATTTTGCAGTGAATCTAAATGATAAATCTCTCTCAAACATCTAAAGGAAATGTTTGGGCTTTTTATTTTTTCATTCCACCATCTGCAAGAAGAGGTTCCCACAGGGGCTCGTGCTCAGTTTACAGAGGGGAAATTAGAACTAATCTGTTTTCAAAGTTTCTAAAATCGCATTTCTGTTAAAATAAAACAGCAGAAAAAAAATCTCTAACTGTATCTCTGAATCTTCCTGGGCTAAAAGTCTTTGATGGAAAAGCTACATGTTTCCCATTAGCAGTGGTATACAAGTCATAAGACATCAGATCATAAGTTGTCACTGGTCCCAGACTAAATATCACCCATCCTCTGCCTAAGGCAAGTGGGTCTTTTTTCTATGGGAGGGGACCAAACAGAGATCCCACTCTTTGGAGGAAAGAAGGAAACATTTCTGTGACAGTTTGTTTTTATTTTTTAAAGGCAGTTCTTTGAAGCTGCTTGGGGGTTTGGACGTTAGATGTAGTCCCAATGGAGGTGGATTAGCGGCCAGAGCACAGCGAAGTGGTCAAAGATGCAAGATAAATGCAATTTATATATATATATAATTGCCCAAGCTGCACCTGTTCTGATTTGAATAGGAGACCTTGACAACAGAACAAATTTCACAAGCATAGACTATATCCTTTATTTTTTTCTTTGAGTATAAAATGGGGAATTCTAAACTTGTATCAGAGTAAAGCAAGAAAAAATAACCTTTAAATAGCATGTAAATTTTTTATGAATCAAGCTCTAAATAAAGAAAACTCCTGAGCTGGGAATTCAAAATACTAGCCAGAGAGAGCTGATTTGCTATGAGGCTCAAGAACAATATTTAGCTTACAGAATCAATCTGGAAATAAAACTCGTGCTTGCATCAGCATGAAAGCTACGAAAATAAAAAAGAGGTCTTAATAAAATATACAGTGAAAGAGGAAAGGATGAAAGCACTAGCACAGCTATGAGGCCCTCGACAGCCCACACAAGTAATAAAATAGAATATGATGTAATATAGAACAACAATGAAAGGATTTAAAATTTCTAGGTAGGATTCTGAAAAACTGTTTCCAGCTTTTGTTACAGAGCAGGCAGTCTGCAAGTTTCCTTGTGAAGTGACAATCAAGCTGGTGTGTAGCAGACATGGGCATTGACAATGGCAGAACAAACACTAACCTTCACCTTACTCCTGAATCAGCCCAACACAGCGCTGATGACCAAGGGGGACTGGATTGCTACCTAGGAGCCAGGATATTTCTGTTTCTAGATGCTCCATTCTGTTTGAGCTTCTGCTCACTTACCCACTACTCTTTTCCCCCCTTATTTGCAAGGCAAAGATTTTTTTATTTGCCAAATGGAACCAATGCCTTGCTATGAAGGCAACTATATTCTTCACCTTTAGTCTTGAACCTTGTGCTAAGCAGCTTGGATAAATACGAGTTTAGACGCATACAGTATTTGTTCAACTAATTTCAGTCTGACTAAATTTAGGATGAGTTCATAAGTCTTCACTAGAAAATAATGTGAGCACCGAATTCCTGTGCAACCTGCCATGCTCTGCACTCCAATTACAGTGCTGCATCCCCTGGTTTTAAAGAAATAGGAGCTTGTGAAACTCAGACTCTAAAAGCAACACATAACTTCTCTTAAAATTAAATGGCATTCCAAAATTAACTTGACGGAATTTGGTCCTGCAACAAGAAGTGACCTCTACACTAAATTTCAGATCAGCCAGAGCCAATGGAATTCACCCATTGCAGTAATGCCATAAATTTTCCTTCTCCCCATGAAGCTAGAAACTATTGCAGAATACTTCTAACATTGCATAAATTAAAATTACCAATTGTGAAATTTGGGGCCCTTTTTCTACTTTGCTCAAGCTGTGGCAGGCATGGCATACAGAGGTAATCACAATGCTCCTTGGTCTGCAGCCCCATGGTCCTACCAAAATTTCTCAGGTTGACACGAAGGACCAGCCAAATCCCATTCTTCTTGTTGTCCTGGAGGGAAACTCACCTCCACTGCAATACCTACAACAGTCCTGTTTTCTCCTTTACAACAGTTGTTGTAGAACATGATTGTGGCAGCTCATGTAGTTTTAACTGTCAATGTTATTTTTTCTCCAGATAGTTTCTCTGGGGTAAACCTTTAGGAGCTGCAAAGCAGGAATGTGGTTCTGTCTGACTCCTAACCCTCATTCTAGCATTGGTTGCAATAGGTATGTGGACCATGAGAAATGGTGACAAAGAAAAATCTGATTGTTCAAATATCAGAAAAAAAGACCTAAAAAAGCACATAGAATTTTTTACATAGGAAAAAGGACATTGGTATGAACAACATCCACTATTTGTGCTTCTCCAGGAAAGACAGGAAGTGTTCCAATTCCTCCTGAAATATGTTTCTAATGAAGTAACGATGGGTTGTGATCAGCTGCTCAGAAAACAGCGACACACTCAGAAAAGAAGCTTTTTCCCTTTTTTTAGATTTCAAAAAGTTAATCGAAAAATCTGAGCCTACTCTTACAAAGACCCGAAATGCAGAAGATGGTGTTAACTTTCAATCCGGTTCCTTCCGCTGAACACAGACTGCAGTTTCACACCTCTGTTATTAATGCAATTACAAGCTTTTTCCAAAACTATCAAACTTGTTTGAAATTCACTTAAGATGCATGCTAAGCCACTAGCCAAGGTCCCCATGCAGCGTGCCTCCTTGACGGCTGTGAATGAGTTGTGGAGGCTAGCCCAGCCAAGGTCTCCAGAGCTCCCAACCACCTCTATGGAACGTTAGCATGATACACGGAGGCTCCACAAAAGCAAACACGTCCTTAATAATACTTCACACTTCCTATCGCGAGTTCCATCGCAGGATTTCAGCCTGCATGAATTAAGATTTACAACACCCCGGGAAGGCGGGCTGGTATAATTTTCCTCTTTTTCAGAGGTGGGCGAAGGTGAGAGAAAGATAAAGAAGCCATTTGCTGAAATTTGCAGAGGAAGTCTGTGGCAAGGCAGAGGAGAGCGTGGCGCTCTCAGCCTCGGCGCCTGTGCCTTTGCCACAAGACCACCCTTCCTGTCTCTAAATGCCACGCTCGAGCTCGATGTTGTGCTGTAGTTCTGGAGTATTAAATATGACACCGTCTACATGTTCTGGATGATAAGGCCAAGACCCATAAAACTGATAAACGTAGAGTTGAGAAGCTGAGAAGGACAGAGTAAAGAAGGAGGAAAGTCCCTATGCCACAGCTGCGTGGTATTTTTCGAGGCAGCAGGTTCCTGTGCTACTAAAGGACCAGAACATATTTTTGCTTTTACAAATGCAGTTTATTTTGCAAATCAAGGTGATTGCACACATTTCAGCTTGTCAAATTTTCAGCCTTTCAACCATATGTCTGTCGGTCTTATGGACTACCAACTTTATGGGATTCGACCATATGTCCAGATCCTGATATATATGAAGGCCAGTTCTAACATAAGAGCTTTATGGTGGTAGTGTAGTAAACCATAATGTTTGCAGATGGCTGTAATAAAATCATTCAGGAGAGGAAAGGTGCAGGAACGTAAAGCCTTCAAAGCTTCTTCTACTGAATAAACAATTTGATCTGAATAATATAGTGGGAAGCACATTCCGCCAATGAACTAGCTGATCTAGTCCAAAACGTTGCTTTTCATCTTCTTTCCTAATCCTACGTGTATTTCAACTTCCTTTTTTGTTTTCCAGTGTGGGATTAGCTTAAAATTTGGGAGAAGAGTGTAAGAAGGAAAAATAACAAAGTGAAGAATTTTTTTTAAAGGCACAGTCCAGTTCTGAACTGTAAATTTTTCATACGTGGGATGCCAAATGGTTATGTGCAGCCTGGAAGATGTATTAATAGAGAGGTATATGTGTTTTACCATCACATGGTGAGATTGAAGGATGATGTGACTTGCTTCATTTCCTGAAGTGAGACTCAGCTTTCAAAGTTAAGGAAAGTTTCCTCCTGAGTAAGTTTTTTCTAACTCTAGGAAGTTGGAGTTGTCCTCCTGTACAATAACTCACATGATAATTCACATTCCCTTTGTCTAACATAACTTGATATCTCTATTATTTGGGGAGCTCCGGTCCCATTTTCCCCTAAACAAACTGATGCATCTCCCTTAGAGAGCTCTCCACCTCCAGGCTCACGCCTGTCCTGGCTGACAGGGAAGGGAGCTACGGCCAGTGTAGGTGTGATGGAGCGTCTTATTCAAACCAAAATATTTTTTAAGCTGACAATCCACGGTGAGCTTTGGCAAGCTTCCTCGAACTAGACAAAAACTCAGTTCCTACTTGGGAAAGAAGGAAACCTTCCCCGGGCATTCACTGAGGAGTGAAAGAGCAAAATGCAACCTGTCTGCACTGCTGGTGTGCAAAATCACGGCGAGAGCAACCCCCATGATCTGTTTGCTTTGAGATAACTTGGTTAGAGCCAGCTCTCGCGCTGCTAACGTCAGTGGAAGTTTTTCTTTTGGATTAAATGGTGTGGGGTCAGATAGTGTCTAAGAAACAAGAAATACACTGTCACTCTTCCTTCCCGTGCCAGACTGTGTGCTGACCAAGTCACACTCCTGTCTGAGTGCTGGGGCCTGCCTTATCTGCAGAGTGCTGGTGCAAGGGCTTGTCCTGCGAGATGCTGAGCACCACGATTGCCA
The DNA here is from genome assembly GCA_013398125.1 of Aegotheles bennettii. Classification (NCBI taxonomy): domain Eukaryota; kingdom Metazoa; phylum Chordata; class Aves; order Caprimulgiformes; family Aegothelidae; genus Aegotheles; species Aegotheles bennettii. The sequence goes on along the minus strand of VZRW01011454.1, from coordinate 293,910 downwards.
CCATGCTCAGCATGGCATCTCACCCAGCACCTGCTGAGATTCACCCAACAGTCCTTTCCCAAGCAATAACCATTTAAAAACAATTTAAAATACATTGAACAGAGCAAAAGATATTTCTTCCCCATCGAAAGCCTCCGCACCTGCCGAACTGCTCATTGCTCAAGTGTACTTGTGAAAGACTATGAAGAGTGTAGCATGGACCTCAACCCTCCCCTCAGCGCGTGCGGCTCCTCTACCTGTGTGCTCGTATTTGTGTCGCAGCAGGGAACTGCTCTTCTGGAATGTCTTGTCACATAAGTCACATGCGTACATGCCACTTTCTGTCTTCTTGATCTTCTTTCGGGACAGACAGGAGTCGGAGTCCGTCATGTCGTCAAGGCCGGACATGTAGTCTGGGGTTCCATCAAGCAATTCTCCCTGTGAGGGAACCACCCGTCAGCCACACCCACTTCCACCACCGCTCCTTCCCATGGAGCAATCAACCACCCCAGAGAAGTTAAAATTGTGTCTTAGCTTAGGAACCCATGGATAATGAAACTAAAAAGCCACAAAAATGATCAGGGGGCTGGAGCACCTCTCCTATGAAGACAGGCTGAGAGAGTTGGGGTTGTTCATCCTGGAGAAGAGCCAGCTCCAGGGAGACCTTATTGTGGCCTTTCAATACCTAAAAGGGGGCTTATAAGAAAGACGGGGACAAACTTCTTAGTAGGGCCTGTAGCGATAGGCCAAGGGGTGATATTTTTAAACTAAAGGAGAGGAGCTTTAGATTAGATATTTTGAAGAAATTTTTTACAAGCGTGGTGAAACACTGGTCCAGGTTGCCCAGAGAGGTGGGAGATGCCCCATCCCTGGAAACATTCCAGGTCAGGTTGGGCGGGGCTCTGAGCAACCTGGTCTAGTTGAAGATGCTCCTGCCCATTGGCAGGAGGGTTGGACTAGATGGCCTTGAAAGGTTCCTTCCAATCCAAACCATTCTGTGATTCTACAGCTGATGGGAGCTGTGGAAACAACAAGGAGCCTCCTACTTCTCTGTCTCCAACTAACTTTCTGTCTTTGAGCACTCTGCAGTAGTATGATTTCAACAAGTATTTATCATATCAGTACTAGACAGTTTCAAGCAGTGGAAAAATCAAAGGGGAGGCTCTTCATGGGCGACAAAAGATATTGTAGTATTTGACAGAGGTAAGTGTAAGCAACAGCTAAGAGATCATTCCTTTCAAAACACTGAAACTTGGATATATTCTGTATCTGTAGAAAGGTTTTAATTGAATTTTATATTTAGGTACAAATGTTATTATTATGCAATCCATTTAAATGTATGTCTCCCGACTAAAGGCCTCAAGCTATATTTTTATATTTAATTTTGTAATTTGAAATAGGGAATATTAATAACACTTTTTATCAATGTTCTATCTATGTTAAAACAGCCTTCAGCATTAAGCAATAATGAATGTGGATCAGTAAATTATTAAATTTCTTGATATTTATTTTGTCTTGATCCAAAGAGAGTGCAAACTTGCATGATAACATACATTTCCATTTGCTATCACACGGTTCGGTTTTCTTAGACTAGGTTTGCACTAATTAATATTAGAGAAGATTAAATAGGCTTAAATACATTTACAAAGAGGGCAGATGTACTGTAAATTGGAATAGTGGAACAGCTGTTATGGAGGTGCAGTGCTATTTATGCTCCTATTGTACAAAGAGGGATTACAGCCTGTAATGTAAAACCATACCTGATTTTCACATTTGAAACTATAAAACATTTACTACTCAGTAAAACTACTAATAGAGCATAATAGGACATAGGGGAACATGCACAAATGTAAAAAAAAAATAATTATTAATCTATAATTAGTTAATCTCATTTAACTAAACTCTGTACATTATATCTGAATACTCCCAGCAAAAAGCTATAAAAGTACGTGACCTCTGTGGAGTAGCCCTTTGCTATAGGCATGCAAGCAGTGAAATCCTTTGCTACTCATGTATTGACTCTGGGACGACCCGAGAAAAGGATTAAGGGTTGTACCCAGGCACGGAGAAGGGCTGACCCAGATTAGGTGTCCATGGAAAGACTTTGTCTGCGATTAAGGGCCCTAGCTGGTACCTCTCCAAATAATTTCAGTTAATCTCTGTGTTTTTTCGAAGCTGTTCCAGATGACTGGTGGGGATTAGAAGACTGGTAGTCTGGGAAGAGCAGTAGGTGGACTGACGGAAAGGGCTATGGTGAAGCAATGTGTCAATGCTTCTCATCCCCCAGATATTCATGAGAAGAGAGAAGGTCCTCCCCATGCACAGTGTCCAAGCAATCCCAAAAAAACCCACCATGGATAAGGAAGCTTCGAAGGCTTTCAATGGGATAGAACTTCTAGGAGGCCAACATGGCCCTCTGCTTAGAGGGCTACAGCTTTGCTTCCAAATGTGGGGGTGATTCCCAAGAGGTCTCTTAGTGCTCTTTTTCCTCGTGGTGAAATGCAGTTATGCTCACTGTGAGGGGAGACCTGCAGAGATCACCTTTCCTATAACGTTTCCTTATTTTTCTTGTTTTATTGCAGGATGGGATGTGTCATGAACGTTATTGTTATTTAGATACAATTCTTGTAAGGAACGACTGAGCTCTTAACAAAATAAAACCATAAGCATGATGCCTATTCAAAGGTATTGATACTGCTTCTGAATCCAAGTAGGGCCACTCCTAAGGTAACTCCAATTTATTTTCCTACCCCACTGCATTTTTGCAAGCTCAGACTAAAATCCACCCTGCTGATTTTGTTGGAAATGCTGAATGTAACTTTGGGCTTCTTCTGTAAGAGGACATATCACAAAATATTAAATTCTAGCCTTTCAAAAGAAAATGGTTGCAAAAATTTACCTGAAATCCTTGTTTCCGCTGGTACTTTCTCCTTTGCTGCATATCAGCAAAAGTAGCTGCTCCAGTTGGGTAAGTGTAGGCCATATGTGGTAGGAAGCTCATCTGATCTAGTCCTGGGTATGGTCGCAGCCCAGGAATACTGGTCTGGACTGGTGGCATAAAAGTGGCTGGGGGAAATGCGCTCTGCGGTGGAAGTGTTGTGTATAAAGGTTTGGCACTAAATGGGTTCATACCAAATACTGGGTTAGTGCTTTTATCCAGATTATTTGAATTAGAAAACTCCTTCTTGATAAAAGTCAAGTTCAGTGGCTCATCTGAGTTTTCAGATGATGAAGAAACACTGTTGTGTTCTAAATTTACACTATTAGATTTTGTTTTGTTCTTTGTGGCTATAATACTTTTGGGTTCCTTCATTTGTTTTGGTAAAGACAAGTCCAACGGCTCAGCCTGAAGCTCCTCAGAAGAGAAACTGTTTGGAGTGTAAGAACTACTGTGGGAGTTTTTAGAAGATGTGGAAGAAAGATTTAAAGGAGAAGGAGTATTGCTCCTTGAGTGGTCCAATTTATCAACTGGTTTAATATTGGTAAAATGAGGAGGTTTTGTTAGCCTGAGAGGAGTATCACAATTAGTAACACTGTTATGGAGTTCAGCTATAGATGGTGAAGTTATAGAGTCCACAGGCTTTATTGGAGATCTGGCTGACAAAGAGTCCTTAGTGGGAGTGTTGTTGGTGGCAGCCAGCGCCACCTTGGCACTGGCCCTTTCCAGTGATGGTGACCTGGAACTTGAATACTGGTAGACTTTTCTTTGTTCAAACCATTCCTTCACAAATTCCTGAGGAAGGCCAACAGCAATGGAAATTTTCAGTAGTTCATCAGAGTTGGGTTCCATATTCATAGCATAATATGCTTTAAGTACAGACATGTGGTCCTTGTATGGGTTGATGGGGCTAGTCATTCCTTTCTCAGAAAGTACTGATGACAGCAAGAGGGTTTGCTTATCAAACGCTCCAGGTTTGTTGGGAACCATGTTCTCATGAGGCTGAAGGACTGCCTTGATTTCTTCATTCATTTTACACAGGTAACGCTCATGCTGATGCAACGGAATGGGACCAGGAAAGCTTTCTTTACAGAACTGGCATGAAAATGGAGTGGATACATTGTGGTTCTCTATCATCTTATCTTCAGTTACCAGGTCTATTAGGGTTCGCAGCTTCTCTTTTTTAATGTTATTGAGCTGCCTCCTTGAGTCTGTGGTCAAGCTCTGGAGGCAAGCTTTGGCTTCATTGACTTTCTCTAATGTATAGTCAATAATACTTTTAGTGGCACCATTATGACTTACTACTGGAAGACCCACGGGGGGAATACTGGGGGAGGTAACTCCTTGTTCCTCGGCTTGAGGGCATGAATCCTTCATATGGTAAACCTTCAACTTGGAGATCTCTTCAGCCTTGCAGTCCATTTTCTGCCTGGAAACCGTGTTGTCCACAATCTGTAGGACCTTCTGCACCTCACTTAAATTACTGCCTACCGCAGGAAACCCAAGCAATGGTGCTTCCATCCCTACACCTAAGTGCTGCATTGGACTTTGAGCAGAAGCATGAACTCCTAAGGGGCTGGTTGCTCCAAGTCCACCGTTCATAAAAGGACTAGTTGCACTAAACCCATGTGAGGCCATAAGAACCTTATATTCATTGAAATCTAGTGGTTCTGTTTTAATTTTCAGTAGGCCTGTTTGTTCAGACATACTAAGTGGTTTGCCATTCTCCAGCTTGTTTCTCAGCTGTGTAATGGCGGAATTAGTAGGAGAGGAAGATACAGAATTAGGAGAAGAACCCGTCTTGATATTGTTTCTCATTCTGCCATTTACAGAGATTAAACCAATACACTTCTTGCTGCTGATGTGCGAACTGTAGGAGCCAGAATGGGAGAAACGTTTCTTGCAGTTTGGACACTCATATGGTTTTTCACCTAAAATGATAATTAAAACCAAATGTTAATTATCATGGTTGCTGCTATAATTGCAAGCGATCACATTTGATACCCAACTGATCGTCTGTGTGTCCACTGATCAATAGTAGAAGAAAATATCAATTCTATGAATATGGCCACACACCACCACTGCTTTACGTTTCCTCTTTCTGTGGGTATTGAGGTCAGTTTGGATCCGTAATCTCCAGCTGGCAACAGCCACCAAAAGGGGAGATTGCCCCCACACTGACCATTGCAAGTCACAGGTGGTAAGTAGCCCTGTGGCAAAAGGAGTCAAATCAGATCCAGACTGCTCAATTATTGTTTCTTCTTTTATTTTTCTTCCAAAAATAAAGGAATTTTTCACTGGAAAGCAGCATGATATGAAAAGCTGAGTCCTGATGTTAGGACCTCCCTGTCTGCACAGGTGGAGGTTTGTGCCCAGACAGAGCCTGGTGGCATTTCATATGCTGAATGCTGCATCAAGCAGGAGAGCCAAAATACACGAGTCATTCAATAGCAGATGCTTTGCGCTTACTCGTTATCTGAGAATATGAGCTGTATTTCACTTGGGAGGACTTTTTGTTATGGAAAATATAATGGACTTTTCAGGGTCCGACTGCACAGAAAATGAATGAATGCTTCTGAACTCCAACTGCCAAACAATCTATATTATTTGCAGGAAGCTTTACTATTTCCAAATCTTTCAGTGAGACCGTGGTATTAACAGCATGATAAATGAGGATGACTCAGATATCACTTCTGAAATACCTTAGTAGCTCCAAGAAGCCAGAAGCAGAACTGTGTAAATTTTAAGCAGTCTTTAAAACTCAGCTAATTAAACAAAATGCAAATGAGCACACCAGCACCTCCGCTACTCACCACTGTGAATTCGCAGGTGTTCCTTCAGATGGTGTTTGTATTTGAAGGCCTTGCCACACTCAGTGCATTTGAACTTGCGATTGCCTGCTCCTTGGGTCAGCATTTGGTGCTGAAGGGGAAAAAAAAGACACCGACGTGAATTTTATGCAAGAGAAACCATGAATTTCTAGCTTAAAAAACAAAAACAAAATTAATGTGGCTCTGAATTTATCAAGTGGACCAAAAGGTCTGCATGTACATTTATTTGTCTCATCAGTGTTGCAATAAAAATCAAAATGTTGGCAGTAAACCGAAACAAATGAGAAAGTACTTTCACATGAGCATTCGATATTTGCTTTAGAATTATTTCCCGAGTCTCTCATCAGAAATGTGTTGCTTTAAGGTATCTTACGATGAGAGAAACTGTTTTATAAGAAGATTTGTGGCTCTTAATATTCCTAGCAGATTCTGAACATGTGGGGCTCCGCTTGTTTAAAAATTCTGTTTACTGCGTGTGTAGGAAAAACAGAACCACTGTCGTTAGTGGCATTTTGTGTAAGATTTAATTCATTATCAAGCAGAAGAGACTGCATCTTCGGCATGAGCTGCTGCTGGAAGTGGTTTTTAAAATCACAGAGCAGCGGGGAAGACTTGAGCTACCTTTCGTGCCATGTTTTCCCCTGGTACTCTTCTAAGGGGCGAAGGAAAGTTGAAAGTCAAAAGTGGCATAAAGATATAATCAAAGGCAGCTGACCTTTTTGCAACAAGCAAGAAAAGCCCCGTGACGTTGAATTTGGAGAAAAAAAAAATAATTAAAAAAAGAATAATGTTAATAATAGTGTAGCCAGCCACTGTGGATGCTCAAGGTAGGAGGTCAGCCTTTTGTAGGCAGCCACGACACAAAAGCC
>VZRW01011454.1:276361-287285 GCA_013398125.1 Aegotheles bennettii | reverse complement strand
AAAAAAAAAAAAAAAGGAAAAAAAAAAAAAAAAAAAAAGGCAGCACCGAAACGGTATGACAACTGCGAGGGTGTGCTGCCTCTTCCCACATTCCTGGCGAGACAGATGGTGTTACATGGGACACAGGGAGGTTTGTTCAAACAGCAGCAACCTTCAAAGATCAAGCAGAGCCCAGCCCGCCGCGCGCCATTGAGGGACCCGCGCTCATATGTTGCTGAGTTGCATAAACAAACAGCAACAGCTGTTTTGTCTCCCCCCATCGCCCTCCGAGGACTACTATAAACTTTAGTTGTGCCACTGTTAATATGATACAATCATTTTAATTTACTAATTGTAAATGCCATGAGCAAATGAGGGGACTTTTCAACACCAAAGCTACCATTCATAATGCGCCAGCACCGGCGCGCTCTCGCATGTGAAATTTCAGGCGGTTACGTTGGATAAATATCTAGGCGGGTTGGTTTTTCCTTTTCCCCTTGGTGTTTTTAATGATATGAAGCAAAAGAAAGAACCTTACGCTGAATCAGGTTAGGAAAAATACACATGTGAAAACGTGTTTGTCTACTGGAAAAGCCATGGGAAGGATAGAACAGGAGAAACCGCTCCAGAATTATTTATATTGATTTAAGATCAAGTGAAAGATACGGTTCTCTCAAAAATGCAAATTGCAAAAATCATGTCATTAGGAGATGTGTGTTTGCCTAACTGAATTCACCTTATGCTGAGGAAAAAAACTACCAAGAGAAATACAGCCGATGATGATTTTCAGGTTTTTAAGAAAAATAAATATGGCATAAAGGCTTTATGATTTGACACAACGCACACATCTACTTATTTAAGTTTTAACCGTGCCATTTGAGTTTCCATTACAGCCCTCCATAAGACAGGTTTCCAGAAGTAATTCTCCAAAGAGAGCAGGAGTCATTTTTCTACTGGTATACTAAGAGTTTTGTGACACAGGTCTATCACCAGCTGGTTTAGGAGCACTAGGGAAGCTCAGTCACCTGTTTGAGACACCCAGCATTTCCTTAAATGCAGCACTGATATAATATTACACACATCACCTCGAGGAAAAAACTGCTTTGATTTATTGCAGATACACTGCCAGGCTACACAACTGATAGCGATGCCGCGATTCTAGTGCATGTGTGTGCTAGTGGCACAATCACAAATGATAGCCTATATGCACTGGGGGGAGAGTTATTCTAAAAATGTGTAATTATGTTTAACAAACGATTATACCAAATACGCGTAATTCCACGTGATTGAAAAGGCTACTCAAGAAGTAATGAAAAAATATTAGTGGATCTTTTAGTGTGTCTTGAAGCTCCTCTTTGCAACACAGCAAAGTAAAACTAGGTGAAAAATGGAATTAAAATTGCTGAGATGTTTAATAATGTATAATTAAAATGCTACAGTTTCATTCACTTTTTGAGGAACATAAAAATGAAACTAAAGTCAAGTTAAAGTGCAAATAAAATTTCTAAATTAGAAATTAACACACTCATTCGATCGTGAACATAAGACTATTAAATCATATTAGAGGAGACCATCAAAAAATCATTTAGACCTCAATTAAAGCTATTACCATTAAAAGATCTGCATCTTCAAAATGCCATGAAAAATTAATAATGATTGCCAATCAAAGCAATATCGTTTCTCTAAGGGGTTATTACAGAAAGAAATCACTTAAAACCAGCCCCCCACCTGATCTGTCCCTGGCTTGTGTGTCACCATATGCCGCTCGAGCTGGGTGCGGTAGGCAAACGTGTAGTTACAGAGAGGGCACGAGAAGTTCTCCTCGTTCTTCTCGTGGCGGTACTTGATGTGCTCCTTGAGGGACGTCAGGCGCTTGTAGCCCCGGTCGCAGTAGGGGCAGGTCAGCAGTTGGGCGAAGGCATCTGGAGTTCCAGGTGGCAGGTCTGCGCCCCGGGATAAGGAGGGGAGGGGGAAAGAGGCAGGCCAAAAGGTCAGTAAAATCAATGGCAGCTCATGGGCTGATTGCCCGGGATGGTATGAGAGGAATCGCTGCAATCTGCTGCCCGAGAGGGAGGGACAGTGCTTCCAACCGGCGGCAGGAGGCACCGGTACCCGCGCACGCCCACGGCAGACGCGCAGGACCCGCTCCGGACCCTGCTAGGAAATTAATTATGGGCATCCCTCCACCCACAGACCTCGCTGGCTGGAAAATGTAGAAATACTTGTCCTGATCAATCGGCCATTTTCATTCCAGCCCCAGCTCACTCCTTACACCGTTGACCAAACCCTTCCTACTAACCCTTTTCCAATTATTTATCAAGGCATCAGAGAGCGACGGGTCGGCTGCCCCACCTTTTGTTGCATTAAAACTCAATTAAAACTTCCCAGACTCCCAAGGAGAGTGGAAGCTTTTCTCCCGTTTAAATTCAGCTCTTCAGTTCGACCGCCAAATAATACAAATTTGCTGACTAAAAAATCACAATACACTGAAATTACAGCCCCAATCTCTGCTCATGAAATTCCATGCCGCTGCAGCTGTTCTCCAATTTTTAAGGTAAACACCCAGGCATGTAGTGCATTTATAATCGCAACAGCTGCACGAGGTCAGGGGACTGGCTAAAAATGAATCCCAGCCTTACCATTTTCTTCTTGCCCATTGGCCTCTGGAGTGCCAAGGCGAGACAGTTCCTCAGGGGCTTCGGGGTAAATAATGGCCGTGTCGCTGCGCTGCAGGTACTCTGCTATGCTGACTGCATGCCCATCTCCTTCCTCCAGTTTCCTTTTGGCAAAATATTCCTCAAAGTCCGACGTGCAATTTGCGTTCTTTACTAAAATGAGAGAAGGGGAAAAGAAAGGGGGTTTGAGTGCATCCTCCCCGGGAGCTCGGGTCGGTTAACATCACCAGCTGAGCCGGTGTTCATGCTGGAGCTACGAGGCTGGGGCTGCAGCTGGATCCTCGCTCTCATCGGTCTTGCTCCAGCTCCTAATAAAATTAATGTGGGCTTTCCACCGGCGTGGATGGAAGTAAGGGCGGGCTGTTAAATTAACAGGAACACGGGCTCTACGGGGCAGCAGGAGAAGTTTATGAGGCTTGGGTAATGCAGGTAATCTTTCATCTCTGGAACCTGAACCTTCAGGGGACTCCTGGGGGACCCATGGCTTTTGGAATGAGCACAGCTCGACCTACAGGACTGAGCTCAGCTGCCCCCAGATCCCGCAGAGCCCGAGACAATCCCTGCAGCAAAGGCGGTAGTTGCAGGTAGTAAAGACCACGATCACTTCTCCTCCATCACAGGTCCTGCCTCAGGCTGCTCTTCCGTGGCAGGCACGAGAAGAGAATTGCTCATAACATCATCCTTTTATTTATTTTTTTCCCTGAAAAATTAACTTACAGTGGGAGAATAGGTTGTTTTTAAAAAAAAAAAAGGTATTGCTTCATAAATTTCTACAAATAGAACCACGTGGTTTAGACCATAACAGGAATACTGAGCCTAAAACCACTTTCACAGTCTACACAAGAGTTTTTCTTCTTTTCCTTAAATGTAAATACAGTTTTATATTGTCCATGCAATATCCATGAAACATAATATATGCTCAATCACAAAACATCCTGTTACTAAAAATATGCTTTTCTCCTCCATATATGAACTCTGCATACAGGAAAGACCTTAAAAAATCTAGGATGTTATAGAAAAATATTAATATCATTATACCAGGAAAAAAAAAAATTAGCTGATTGTTTTCTTCCTCTGCTTTTTTTTTTATATTAAAAAGTCTTGGAAGACACAGTTGGTGGCAGGGAATTAAAGATACTTGTTTTTAACTGACCGTAAACAAAAAGAATGGCTTATGATTTATTACATTTTTAATGTATTTCTCCTTAGGTGAAATAAAAAAACAAGGCAACGCCATAAACTATTCTACAGTTCATGTAAAAGTAAAATATTAAATGGCATGATTCTGATCTCACTGATACCAGGGAGAAATAGGGAGTAAACTCATAGAAATCAAAGGAGTTATGGCTCTAACAGGGTATACTGGTTTGCAACCACTGGAAATGAGAGACTAACCAGCTCCTTGCTGTTTAGAAATGGGTAAATGCTTTACCTCAGTTTCCTACAAAATTGCAAGGTGATGCTGGCAGTCAGAATGAGCCTTGGCCTCTGTCTGGGGCACGACTGGAAACCTGAAAGTGCCTGATTTGAAGCGCTGATCTCGCCGTCATCGATAAAAGTAGATATTCATCTATGCAAACCTCATCCCTTTAGCCGATAAAATCAAATCCTCTGGCTGAGACAAATATGCCCTATTTTTCATATGAGCTGAGCAGCTTCTCAGCCACTCTGCAGCCTTTTAGTGACAGTGACCAAATGGCACAGGGCATGGGACCCCGGTTTTGGAAGGAGACTTCTGTTCCTAGATCAAGTGGGTTTAGAGGGAATCCTTACACCACCACAGTGCTCCTCTCTTGGTCCTTCTGAATCTCTTGCTATCATTTGTTAGCATGGTGAGAAGCAACACCACCTTTTTTTCTCTCAAAAAAAGCAAATTCTATAGAAAATGAGCATAAATATGGAGAACAAGACTAAGTACCTCGCCTCCATTTTGTTGCTGTGAGAGAGATACAACAAAATGGTGGTCGCCGAAGTACACCTTATGCACAGGGGCATCAAACTATGGTTTTTACTTTGTTTTCATGAGGCATTACTTTTTACATTGGAAACATGGCTTTTCATTCCCTTGCTAAGCCTGGATCTTCCAACTATTGTAAGATCATCCACCCTCCAGCTTAACACTACCCCATCTCTGCTCCTTCTCATGGCTTTGCAATAGATCCAAGGAAAAGAAGTTTATTTTTTGGCCAGATTCAAGCCATGACCCAGTAAATGTTGCCTGTGAAGTAGAGAAAGAGAGCTTTTCTCTAGAGAGTAGATACGGGAGCAAGAAGGGGAAAGAGTGGGACAGCGCCAAAGGATGACTCCATATGTCCTCCTCCAGGCAGGCTGGAGCTCCAGGAGCTTGCAACTGCATTTATAGGATGGGAATTCAAGGCGCTGAGCAAGGCCTGAGTTAATACTAAGAGCTTCAGTCCCAAACTCAAACCCAAACAAGGTTCTTCTTCCCGGGCCCCCAAGTCTATCTGGAAGGCTGATCCAACAGGCTGTGGAGGGCTGCTGCGATATTACTGGCCTTTGCTTCCTAATTCTCTGGATTATTTAAGCTTCTATGTCTGTGCATGCAATCCAGAAGCTAAAGCAAATGTTTATGTCTACTTTATAAACCCCTAAAAACAAGGGGATTTAGTGGTAAAGCTGACAGATCCTTAACTGAAACAATACAACCAGTGCTGCAACACTGCAGATTAGCATAAAGAGCAAAGGGTGGTCATGTGCATCTGGGTTCTCACCAGAGATGCTACTGACAATTCAGACATGGCTGGAAGTTCACCCAGTGTTACCAAAAAGATTCATCTGATAGCCATTAGGTTTCCCTCTTGATTTCTGGGGGAAGGCTTGCTTCCCTCCCCGTGCCCCGATTCATTTTCCATGCAGAAAGTCATGTTCCCAGATTCCTCGTGGGCTAACACTGCACAGACATTGCACATCTCCTCCTGTGAGGCAAGAACTTCAGCGAGATCTATGGAGAGTGACCTCACCAAATAAGTCTTTTTTTAATTAATTATTGGATCCTGGAGAGCAGAAATATTTTCAGCTCCAAAAGCTGATGTGGCTGCGCCACATAAAAATAAAACACGTTAAAGAAAGCTATCTTTGGAGGCATTTAGGACCTTTCAAGATAAAGCGAGAGAGAGGTTCAAGGAGCTTGGGAGACCAGTTACTTTGTGTGGGAACTCGTCCTGTGAGATGGTGATAGCTGCCCTTAATCGCAAACAAAGCTAATAAAACCACAGCCTTTATTAGCCAGGAAGCGAGAGGCCCCCATTGGTACACACAGATTACAGCCTGAAAACGGCCTGTCCTCCAACCTGCCAAGTTTTACTTCTGTTTTCCTCCCTCCGAAGGTTATTTTTCCCCTTCTTTAAATTATATTAAGAGATCTTTACTTGAAGCTCGTCAGATGCTAGCAATCGAAACCAGGAACATATTTTGTGTTTGTTTACAGGGAATTTGTTAATCTATTTTCTGCCAACATCCCAGTTGTAATAACCACAACAGGTACAATAAAATAAACCACAGGAATCAATTAATTCACATTCTTAATACTCCTTCTATAAAACATCATTTTATCAAGTGACCATTTCAGAAATCCCAGAAATATTTACAAATTAATTTGGCAGGACCAAAGACTAAAATTTTCACTCTAATGGTCACTTATCCACTATAAAGCCTCCATGGCTCATTATAAAAATGCAGCTGATTAATATATGAATAACAAGATTTCTTTTTTAAGTGCTATTAGGAAGTGGCCATTCTGAAAAGAGCAGAATAATTTAATAACAGAGACATTTTCCTTTAGTTTTCTTTCTCAATGATGCTAAAAATACACCACAGTTGTTGCATTCACCTACATCAACTTTCTGGTTGGAGGTATGTGAATGAGTCTCCTTCCTCAGTGCTCAGCACAGGTCCTGGAGCACTACGAGATCTGGTGTCAAGAAGGAGACACACATTGTGTAAAATGAGAGGAACCTTCTTGGCCCATCTGTAAGAGCCCACGTTAATCTGTAGGAAGACCCAAGGCTTTCTTGGACACCAGAAGGTTACTGTGGTACGGCTTTCACTGAAGGTGGAGTCACTGTTCCAATTGCTTTCATTAGGCTGAGTCTCTGCCTCACCTCAGCTATTTTATTAAACATTAATATTAAATGCTCCTACTACCTGCAAGGAGAAATTGAGGCCAGAAAAACTGAGGCCAAGACAGGCCCAAAACCTATAGTGAGGCTGAAGAAGAAAACTTTGAACATTTCCCAGACTAGGTAGGAAGGATCCCCCAAAGCTCAGGAACTGACCTCTTCCCTTTCCTCCTCAAATAATGGTTGAGGCACCTCAACAGGCAAGCTAGGAGAGTTTTAGCTCTGCATAAATGATGCTGCTGCTCCTAACTGCCACCTAGCATCTTCCACTCAAGGTGGCAAAGGCATTTAGTTTATCAGATGATTTAATGTGACTGAATAATCTGTCACTGCTCTTGAGAGACTATGGAGACTGCAGCCATTACAGAAACATGTTCTACCCAACCTACTCAGGCACCAGCCTCCACTGAAGGAGGTGGCCCTGAACGCCTCAGTGATAAAAGATCTCAATTAAACACTAGCAGAGCACTAGACAACTCATAATGGTTATTTGAGCAAGCTGCAGGAGACCCCATGGACCCCAGGCAGAGCTCTGCGAGCTGCTGGAGGATACCCTGCCCCCAGAGAGATGCCGTGAGGCTGAAGTTGAGCAGGCAGAAGAGACCATCAGATACTGGAAGGGAAGGGGCTAAGAGGACATGAAGTCTTCCCCCTCGAGCAGACCACATTGTAAGTATGAAAGAGTCAAGGCCTACTATGGTAAGGAAAATATGTGCAAAGGAAGTCACACGGACTGATAGGGGACCTCAAAGGCTCTGGTAGTGGTAATTCAGATAAACATCAAGACTTATTTCTGAATCAGACATCTTTTAAAGTCCTGTTTCTCCAAGTGTTAAGCACAATTTGTCACTTTATTAACCTCCTTTGGAAATAAAGAAGCTTTTAATATACGTATGCATCCAGTTCTGTATGGCAACGTCGTTAAGTATACACATAATGATAAACTGTGCCTTGATGCCACCCTCCTTTCATGCTCAATAAATCTCATGGATGAAAAAAGCAGTGACATGGTTTTGTTTTCCTATCATTTCCCCCCCTCAAGAATTATAAAGTAAATTTCTTCTGTTACTTAATGCGAGCATTGGGGTTTTATGTGGGTGTTACCACCACCAGGGAAGTGTGAGTAATGAAATCTTTGCAAGACTGAGGTGCCAACCTTTTACAGTAATATTTCTAGAGGGCATTACCTATGAATTAAATCTCATAATGCAAAGCATCAAAATATACTAGAAAACCCTTACTTTTAACTGTGTAAATCTGGACTATCTGCAACATCTTAGATTGTGACAAACTGCAAAAGAAACACTGGGTGACGCATGGGGTTCAGCTGTGCTGAGGATGAAGGGGGGCCTTGTGGCATTTGGAAAGAACATGGTAAACCCCTAAATTCATTTGGATTACAAAATAGTAACAGAAACCTTTTGCTTTGCTACAGAAAAAAAAGAGATGGCTCGGAGATGATGCCTGCTAAATATCTCTGCCCCTTCTCTTGTTCCACAAAATGTATTGATTTCTAAGAAGAGGGGAAAGAAAGAGATGTGGGGGGAAAAAAAAGATTAGCCAGAAACATAATAATCTCATAAATATGCATTTTAAGTGTGTGTGTCTGTGTATCTATGTAAGGGGTTTATGTGTGTCTTGCTGAAAAGATGTTTTCAGTCTCTGAAGTAGCTTACTCTGTACACCATGTGAATCTGGGGTTGCCAAGAAGGGTGCACCCCATCCTCATTTTCAAGCTCTTTGTACAGTCTCTCTCATTAAAAGACTACTGTATCTTGGTCCAGCTACTTTAAACTATATGAGATCTGCCCTCGCTGGAAAAACATCTCCTCATGCTGCTGAAAACTCACATGGATGCAGTTGAAAGGAGTTAGGGACCGAGGGAGGTGTAGCAAAGACTCTCACCAAGTGAGTTTTTCACTGCACCGTTGTGACCAAATTGGGGGAAAAAATTAAAAGCCAAGAGAATTATGTAAAAAAACCTGTTAAACTGAAAACAAGAGAGAAATTGTTTTGTCACCTCATGCACAGCTGATTCTACATGGCACAGAAGCAAAGCGATGCTCGTATCACGCAACACCTTACCTGTACCATTGTTTCCAGTGGTCTGAATTGTGGCTTCAGGCCCCATAGTGTCATAATCTTCCTTCATTTCTTCTGTGAAATGAACAGGCACATTTTAAACATCTGCACGTTATGGAATGGTTTACAAAGCTAGGGAGCACACGGTGGTAAGGGGGAAGATCCTAAGGGCTGTTGTGGACCCTCATGCAATGGCTTTGTTCTGGCAACGGAGCGAGTCCAGCAGTGCCGGATGGATGAGAACTTATTTGCTTTAAACACGTTAGCCAGTGGTGGGAAACAGAACTGTTTGTTTGGGGTAAATGAAGGGCTTTTCCCAATATCAAATCTAAGAAGCAATTGGGTGTCAAAAAGGGATTTTTTTTCCCTTTTTTATTTCTGTATTTAAAAGAAATAATCAGTTAACAGACACTGTAAGATCTATACCTGGAAGAAACTGCAAATACAAAAGGAAGATACAAGAAGTTCTTATATCTCTATTTCTATCTATCATCACACAGATCTGAGCTGTCATCGTCATCTTAACCTCATTTGAAGCGCAGCACGTATTAATATCAAGTGGTGCAGAAATGTGACAAATTCTCAACTGTGGGCAGTTCTTCTCTGCCTGTACGATTTGTTTGCGTCTTCTGTGCACTCTCTGTGTGCTGACAAAGTCTGCCTTTATGGCCATAAATTGGCTTAATTCACATGCAAATGAGCATGGTATGTGTAGAATTATTTACTCTGTATTTATCATGGATCCGTTTGCTTTCCATGAAACTGGGGGTTCGGAATGAGTTAAAAGAGCATTTCGAAGAGGCTGGATGCAGCTCCATCGCTGGGGTGAATGTTTCTTTCCCGAGGTGTTTCAGCCCCAGAGTGCCTGTCAAACTTGGTTTCTTGCCACTAATTTGTTAGTTCATGTGCAACAGGTATTCACACATACAGCCTGGTCAAGATTTAACCCTCCAAAGGGTTTTCACAGGCAAAAATAAATATACATAGCATTACTTTCTCGCCTTTTCAACTTCTCCTAAATGCCAGACTTTCTCTATTTGAAGACATGCACAAACACACAATCTCTATTTTTTTTATTTTTTTTTTAAGTGAGAGAATTTAATATTTGAGATTTAAGGGGAAAATCTGCTTTAATCTTTCACTGAGCTGCGCTTGTACAAAATGAAACGTCAAAAACCAGAAATGCTTCAAACAGGACCAAATAAAAAAAAAGAAAAATAAAGAGTTTCCCAGAAAGGAACACAAGTCAATGATGATTCAGGAAGATGGATGCTGCTCGGCCAATCAAGTGATAGACTGGCAGGAAGATCAAAGCCTGCTATTAAAATCTTATTGATACACAAAGCATTAAAATTCTTATTACTCATTTCTTGTGCGAAAGATTTTGATGAGGACAGGAACTGGCCCAGTATAAATCCATTTCCATGACAATGATTTGACTGAAGATAGGGGAATAATATAAACAGAGCATATTCTGGGTTCATTCCTAAATTTGTAATCTTGTAGTATTCTTCAGATGTCACATTCTACAAGTAATTAGTTGGTAGAATAACAGGTTCTAATTGTATCATTCTAATCAAAACTAAAGCACAGAATGACTTAATTCAGAGCTTTACAACCACTGTACAATACTGTGGTATAAATATACATGGTTATGGCTTTGAAGCTTAAAAAAAAAATAAAAAAAATAATGAAAGCTCTTAAGTTAAAATATGCAGGTACAAACAGATGCTAAATTTGTACAAAAGCATAGAATATGCAGACCAGATGAAAAATATTTGTTTAAACCGTACAGCAGACAAGCCAGCCTTGATTCTTTTCCCAGATCTGGCATTCTGCCTCTCCAAGGATCATTTTCACGGGGATATCTTTGCATCCAAAACATTTAGGAGCTCAATATGTATTAATAAAACGTTGTCAATTATGATAATTGATCTGCTGGGCCAGTCTCGCAGCTGATATTTTTATTGCAGCCTACCAGAAATTTTAATCAAGGTGCAGGATTTCTGAGAAGTTCGGCCTTAGATATAAATATAGTTACTGTGATTT
>VZRW01011454.1:258861-268861 GCA_013398125.1 Aegotheles bennettii | reverse complement strand
GTACCATCAGACAGATTAATTTCACAGTCAGATTTAAGCAAACAAGATGTGCTTTTTTGCTGTCTCTAGAAAATTTTTCCTTGGTTTATGTACTTTTTTGCACAATGCCGTGGCAGAACTACGTGTGACATTTTCTTCCACTAATGGTACCTGATGAAAAAATTCCTCCATTAAAAGTGGCCCACGCTAACATTTAAATGTTGATAATAATTAGCCTGACATTTGAAATACAGTGGTTGCAGCGTTGTCTTGAAGATGTTCTGCTCAACATTACCTAACTAGCCCCTTTTCATACTTTACGTGCTTTCTGTACATTATTCTGTCAGCTACTGAACAAATAAGACATCAGTTGCTAATGTATTAACATGCAAAAACTACGCTTAAGGGCCAAACACTGCCCCCAATCCACAATGTAACTCCCATTGATGTCAAGTACTGTTAAGGTTGTGACAACCAGTAAAAGAAGGGAACTGAAAAGTAGGGGATCAATTTTCTCCCTGATCTGCAAGGAATTTATGCAAACGGCTCCCTGCAGGATGAGGGATGGGAAAGGCAGCATGTGTCATGCCACGGGATGGGGATGGCTGGTTTCCTCCAGCCTCAGCCGAGGCACCTGGGATAACGTTTTGAGAAATTCCCAGCCATTTCAGGTGTGCTCGATGGTCAGGTCACTGGCCATATCACTCCCTGGTATTTCTGTAACAGAAGAGTATGTGGATGCTGAAAGATGGCAATAAATTCACCAATCGAGCTGAAAATGGAAATGTCCACCTAAGTATGGAAATCTGCCCTTCTCCTTACCAGATGTTGGAAACTCTGTATGTGAAGAATTGCACCTATCTCTGTGCAGAAAGCCCTGGTCAGGAGTGGTCAGTGGGATGAGCAGAGGACAAAACATGGGAAAGCCCTAGAAGCAGCCTAGAAACACAAGCGAAGAAATTGCTTTCTTCCAACTGTTTCTTGGACACTCCCAAGCCATGTCTGAGTTTTCAGGCTTGGTGTATGCAAATGATTTAGGGCAAAAAGACTTACATGTAGGCAAATTCTGCATGTAGATAAGAGTGTACTATTTTTTTTATTTCTTATCCTGTAGATAACAGAAGCCTGTAATGCTCACAAGACTATGCAGCACATTAAGTATAAATGATATGATCTAAGAATAAAGTAATAACGTTACCCTTGCATTTCCTTGCTTCTGTCATCTACAGACTCTAAATAAGCAAAGGCCTTACCTGCTTTGTGTGTGTGTGTGTGATTTTTATCTCCTCTGTTCTATTACTAATGAATGTCTCTCTTCCTAAGAGAAATGAGGACAATACAAGTGATACGGCAGGAAGCTTAGGGTACACACACTCTTTTCCCACCAGAATAAACACTGGTACATTGATAATGAAAATACATTTAATTTTAGAAATTTCTCGGGCAACGGTAATTGGTACGGGGATGGTGATCCTAATAGGATGAACCATCAGCATGTAAACTCCACAAATAAGGAGACTTAGGATTTAAGAGACACAATTTTGCCCGTGGACAGAAACTCAGCTGTCCTTAAGATGTAATATTAAGAGGGAGCAAAACCAGAGAAATCTGAAATGCAGACTTCAAGGGTTGCTTAGTCCTGATCCCTAAAAGCTGATGCTCAGGCCTGTTTCTTACCCTGCCAGGTTGCCTGTACCCATAAGTGCTTTGGAATATGCATTTAATTAAAATAGTTAAAACCACCACAGACCTCAACAAGAGAACGTGATGCTATTTTGAACCTCAACAACAAGGAACGCTCCTATATCTTGTAGGCAGATTCCTTTATATCTTTTCTATTTAATTTTTAGCTGGAGTCCTGAGGCCATTACCCAAGTTGCACTGTCAGCTGGGATGCACTACAGATTGGTGACGCTCTTGTCTTTCTCCTGGCTTCTCTTTTCAGGAAGTGTTTGTTTCTTTGTTCTGGCTAATAACCATGGGATTCATTAAGGCTTATATATCTTGATTGGGAGACATTAATTTTGGCAACTGTGTGGCCAACCAATCTTTGCTATTCTTCTGGCTCTCTCTGCAGTGAAGAAATGGGCCAAATATTGGATGTGGATGGCCAGGAGCAGATTTGTCTTCCTAAGAATCTTGAGGGTGCTGATGAAATCCCATACACTAGATTCCCAGACTGGAAATTCTCTGTTGAATACCTACTTTTACATGGTTACACAACATTAAGAGTGCAGCTGAATGCTTTTAGAAATATAAATAATTGATTATTTATTTATCCTTCAAGATAGCCTTTTCTCCTGGTAGATTATAGAGCTTGTTCACAGGAGAAACAAAAGCATAGCCTGGAGGAAGAAAATATACCTTCAGTTTTTGCTTGAAATGAGTATGAAATTGGTATGACTCTAGTGTTCATGATGTTCAAGAAGATTTTTTTTTTTTGTTGCTGAACTGTATCCTTGATCTGAGTTTCATGATTCTTGAGTATTTAGGGACACACCTTGTAAGTCTTAAGAAATTACAAGTACCTTATCTCATGAGAAGTCAAATGACAGAAGAAAATTCTCTCCATAATAGTGCAGCTTAATACATTCACATTTCTTTTTCCCTGCCCAAAATTTGCTTTTTTCTGTCTTTAAACATAGAGGCAAGAACAGGACTATTCTCAGAGTTATCCTACTGATACAGTTTAAAAATAAAAGAACAGTCTAATCTTTTTGAGGACTCAAGAGGCAACTGAGCAAGAAAAGTTGGGTGAAGAACAGTTGTGAGCTCTAACAAGGGACTCTCTTATAGTTAGTGCCATTTATGTCAATTTGAGTCCTGCTTCTGACAAATAGGCATAAAATAACCTTTTTCACTTTTTAAAACCCATGTGTTTGTTCCCATGTTGTGAGATTAGAAAACAGAATGGATGTGGCTGCAGAGTCCCTAGTTCACACCATTTATTTGACTTTCATATAGGAGAAATCACCAATATCTTCATTTCTGCATTTTGACTAAATTACCTTCCTTTTACTTTCACAGTAATTTTAAACCACTTCATTGATTTCAATAGAAGGCTCCAAATAAATACAGAATTTGGTCCACTTTCTACTGATCGACTGAAAAATCTGGCTACAGACAAGACAGAAGAAAGCAAGATTTACAGCAGAGAGATGGAGCCAACCCTGGGTTCTGATTAGCAGTTTGGATGCCATTGTTCTGTCTGGAAAACACATGTCATCTGCAGAATCACCCAAGCTGTCCATTGGCATCTGCCAACATATCCTCCATCACCCCTCTTTCTTACTTCTCACTCTCATCCTTACACCTCTTGTCTCATCTCCCTCTGTTTCAGAAATCCTCACATATATTCCATTGCAGTTCAGAGTTACCCCTGGTAAAAACTGATGTGGGTTTCACCCCCCCATCACCTTCAGCCTCAAGCTGACCATCTCAAAATACCAGAAAATAGACTGTTCCTCTGAGTCTTGTAGTATGGCAGACTTGTGTTGTGTTTCTCTCTGGGGACAGAAAATCACAGTAGCCCAGAGGCTTCATATTTTTAAATTGTCACACTAAGACTTGAGTGCCTCCATGAAAGAAGCAGTAGAAAGAGATGCCTGAAGGTAGGCTGGGAAGACTCCAAAATGATGTCAGCTTTCCTTCTACCTTCCCATCAATAGGGTCTTTGAAGAAGCAGCCTCTTCAGAAAAGAAAAAAATAACTTTCTCTTTCGTCAAAAAGTCTACCGTGGTTTCAGTTTGGAGACTGACAGTTGCATTAGCTTTATTACCTTAAAATCTACAGAGCCTCATGGTTTGCAGTGGATGGCTTTGCCTTCATGAGTTTTGATGTTGTCCTTGAAAGAGAAATATAGATGCATGGCTTCATTTGGTGTTGACTTTGGAGGTGAATATTATTTCCCCTTTCCTTTTCCTGGCTGTTTGCAAACAGTAGTGATAACTTCTATGCAGTCTGACTAATAATTGTAGCAGGGAGGGGAAAAAAAATAAAAATCAAAGCTTTTACCAGACTAGAACAGTTCCAAGTCTGATATAGTTGTCTTCCCTCACTGCAGGAACTGAAGATGAGGGACAGAAGAGATGAAAGAGGAGCTGGAGCTGCGTATCATTGTCAACTATCTTTTGTCCCAGTGATACTTTTATCATTTTCATTATAGATTTAGCTTTTATGCAGAAAGACTCTTAACTAAAGAAATATGTTTTCTGATGTCTACACATTTTTGTGTGTAACTTTTCAGGGAATACAATCTCACATTCTGGAAGAGTCCTGAGAAAAGTGGTAGTCTTGCTATTGTACAATTTTTCCAGCAAAGGATAATTTCTGTAGAAATATATGGGCATGGCAGTTTTCAGAGGATAATAAATTGCCATTTACCCATCTTACATGTCTATCAGCCTGTTGAGAACTTGCTCTTTCACTGTGAAGGCCCTGAAATACAGCTTGCACAATGCTGTCACACCCAGGCGGAGCTAAAACAGCTGAACACGAGCATTTCTTAGGAACTCAGCTCTCCCACTGTCCTCTTGGAAGAGTTTAACTTTATAATAACCAGCAGAATAATTCTCCTCCAGTTGTGGACTGTGCTGGGTCAAAGAATTTGTTCCCATCGTTATGAGGGAGGTGGCAGTCCCCAGGAAGGGAGCTCCTAGCTAGTGGATTTCATACATAAAATTAAGATTGTCCTAAGGTTACTCACCTAGGATGTATTTTGTAGAAAAAAATAGAAGTAAAGAAAAAATCAACTCCTATTCCCACCAAGTACATCTAAATCAAGAGAGCATATTTATTTTTTTTTTTATGGTGAAGACAGAGTGGGATGGTGGCTGAGTAGTTGTGGCTGGGTGGTTTGTATGTTCTTGTTAAATGACTCAACTCGTCCTTCTTTCTCAAACAAGAGGAAGTCAAATCCACTGCTCAGACAATGGCAGAATCAGTTGCTGCATATCTGATGTCTATTAGGTAGGCTGGTGGGAGGAAAGGTAGAAATACCCAAGTATCTTAGGTTGAAGATTTTAATATTAAAAAAAAAAAATCCAGATAAATGTTTCCTGAAATCCCCTAAGATTGTTAAATGAGACTTATTCTTCAAAGGTGTCATTATGTACTATCTAAATCTGTATTTACAGACATCGTTCAAACTGTGGTCCACCGAGCACAAAGGTCTTGACATTCACACAACTGCCAGTAGAAGTTACAAAATATCACATAACACACTTTTTATGCAAAAAGCAGCACCTTGTTTACCTACAGTGAATGAAAAGATCCTTTGTAAATGGACACAAGTGGCACCAGAGACAAGCATCATTAGATGTACAGAATAAATCCCTATTACTGCAAAACTTGAGCTGCAGCAGTGATTTCTCCAAGTGGGAAGTACTTACTAGAAATAAGTGCTGCAGTATCTGATACACTCTGAACCAAACAAATGACTAGCATGATCCCAATTCCTCTCACCCCAGGTTTCAGAGAGGAGCCCTTGGGACCTCGCCCCAAGCCTGGGAATGGAGGATGGTGAGCTGTACATCTTAGAATCATTAGAATCATTGTGGTTGGAAGGGACCTCCAGGGTCATCAAGTCCAACCTTTATCCCATCATATTCCTCCAACCAGGAGGGCTCCCAGACTTCATGCCTGCAGCATGCTGCTCATCATCCAGGCTTGGGACTTCTAATATTTAAGGTTAGGATGGAATAAGGAGAGGAAAAGTTAATTTTAATAAGTTCAGTATTTAGTGGAGGCACCACTATAATCATGGGAGGAGGAAAGAATTAAATCATTCTGGAACAACTTCTCCTTTTCAATATTGATTACGTCTTCCCTGGCACTTTGATACAATCTCCTTCATTTCAGTGGAACCAGGATCTGGTCCTGCACATCACTCAGCCGGACCTTAAATTGCCCAGATTCATTTATTCCCAGACTGTAATACAGTAACTTTATACCCACCCTGTAACTACATATTAAAAAACAAAAACAGGGATTTCTTTCCCTCTAGCAAAATTATAACAGGGTTGATTACCTTATTTAACCCATGCAGAGGAAAAAAAGCAGGGGGGGAAAGAAGCATTATACTGATGCTTCAGAAAAAAAAAACAAACAAACACTAAATGTGTCATTCATTGAATCATTTAGACTAGTGAGTGACTTTTCTTTAGAAAATTACTTAGGTCCTCTTGCTTTCTGCAATCTACAGTATTGCACTTCTAAGGAAATAATACCTTGATAATCTGCACTTCAAAACCCAAGTCAATAATTGCCTTTGAAGATCGAATAAAAAAAAAAAGAAAAGAAAAAAGGAATCTGCAAGACTGCAGCAGAGGAATGCTGGAGAAAAGATGTTAAAACTATTGCTGTACTACTTTTTTTTTTAATGTAATTTACAATCTATTTGCCAACAGTTCTGCAATGATTAGTAAAATATGTCAAGAAACTAAACAATATAAGCGTCACAATGAAAGAAATTTAGTGAGACTCCATCTAATTATTATTGTACCTGACAATTCAACAAAATATTTAAAATCAACGAGAAGAAAAGAAATATTAAGAGTCTTTTCAGAAAAATGCACTTATTATCATGCCTGAAGGATATTCAAGAGGAATGTGAAAATAACTGTAATTTATTTAAGACCTGGAAGTATGAAATAATAAGCTACAGAGCCATCAGAATTGTTTTGGTGTTTTTATCTGACATGAGGGCAGACCTTGTCTCACTTTAAGTTTTATAGTAATAAGACCTTGGAAACAAAACCTTGAATAAACAGAACATAAAGAAAAGGGAAATGTGTCCTTGCATAAATAGATATTGCGTCTATCACCTTCTTCCAAAAGGTTGCTCAACTTTATATCTGTGTAGTAGGTAGAAAGTCACTAAAAGCTGGACTGCATTCAAACGTTCAGAAATCACAGACTGGTCATTTTGTTACTTAAGATGAGTAAAACCTTCATGTAAAAAAGACAACCTCAGAATGCTTCTCTATTTCTATTAAGAAGTTCTGTATCTGCTGGCATTTTATCCTCCTCCGCCCCAAAGATTAATAGCTGTACCTATGATTCATTTTTCATTTTGCATTTAACCCACAATTTAAAGCCTTAACCACCCAGTAGTTCAGCTCAGGAGAGGTGATCCTTGCCTCATTAAAAGTTTAGAGAGAAAACTCTTGGATGTTAACCCTACCTTCTGCTGAGGTAGCCACATCTCGCCTCCCACAGACATACTTCTCTGGGAAGAAACTTCCAAACTGCCACTCAAAAGCATTTTGTAGCTCTAGTCCCTCCATTAAAAAAAAACAACAACAAAAAAACCCACAAACAAACAAAAAAAACCAACAAAAAACCCCCAACAAACTTAAAAAAAACCCCAAACAACCAACAAACTAAAAAGAACTGCAACAAGGTTCCCTTGGAAAGCTCTGCCTGCTTGTTTGGCAGCCCTCCCTGGGTTGTTTTGGGGCTGGTTTTTTTTCACTTGTTTTCTAGTTTCCTGATGTCAACAGGAAATCTGATGTCTAACAGGTAACACTCTGCTTCCAAGCCCATCAGCAGGAATAATGAGGGAGATCAGCTCTGCTCCCACCACCCAGCATCACCTGCCCAGCTCCAGGGATAGGAGATGGGGGAGGAGAGGTTGCAGCCATTAAGGTGGAAATGAGGCCTTGCCAGCCTTCCTCCAGAGGTGTTGCTTGCCCCTAAAGCTCCCAAGGAAAGGTTTCTGTGGGAACACGGTGGTTTTGGGCACATCTTGGATGCTGATGCCACCAACTTTGTCAGAGCTGAGCAAGGCTGGGGGTCAACGCATGGTGGGCTGGGACCCTGGGGGACATCAGGGCCTCCCAGAGCATCCCCTGGCCTCAGGCTGTGATTCGGTCACTGGCCCTGGCTCGAGAGCTTTGTTTCCAACATTTTGCTGCTGTGCAAGCGTGAGCCCCGCTCCTAATACATTAAAACCTTTCTGTTTTCAAAATAGCATCGTTGCACCTCAGGACTGACAAAACCAGACAGCGGTGAAAGGGACGGCGACATGGCAGACACAAAAGCTCACCGCATTACGGCCACTCTAAACAGAGCACAAAAGCAAGGGAGTCAGCGATGTGTAAACCAAACAATGTGAGGGGAAAAAATATTGAATAATTTCTGTCATGAGGCAACTGACTAAAGCCAGGCTCTAATTGAATTAAACTCCCATTTATTTGCTCAGGCCTAAACAACAGGCTGGGAAAAAGAAAAAAAAATGAAAAAAAAAAAAGAAAAAAACTTAAGGTTTGCTCAACTGTTCGGAGGTACCACCTTTCCTCACCCCTGTATAAATCCACCATCTGTGCTCACACGCACACATGTGCCGGCGCACAGCAAATGCGCCGAGACCCGACCGAGCGCGGGAGCCAAAAAAGCACCAGGCACACAAAAGCTTCCCAGGCTGCCCCAGGTCTAAGGGAGCAGAAAAAAAAAAAGGGGGAAGAAAAGATCCTTTGCTCATTGCCCAGGTGAGATAGCCTGGTGCGTCCTCTCAGCCTCGACACGCGTCAAGTAAAAGAAAGGTTAAAATTAGAAAATTCAATTTATTTGATAATTTCCCAGAATAATTAGAGTTAATATGGGTTAATTAATATGCAAATCTCTCAGCAGATGTTCTGCAGCAGGGCCTGTGTGAGAAAACAGCCTTTGCTTTCTCCTACGTGATTTTGGCTGTCAGTTATTGGGTATAATTACTGTAACTAACCTAATACACACAAAACCTTTGGAATATAAAATTGTTACAGTTCTAGTTCTGCACAAGCTGCTACTTTTCTGCAATAAAAGCGAACAATTTCTTTCAGAAAATAGGAGCCTTTTTGTTCCTTTCTTGATTTAAAAAGAAGAAATGAATCAAGTAAATGGCTTATCTTTTTTCTATGCATAATTAGGTCAGTATTATATGAACATTCCAATGAGCAGTGGTACAAACGTACATATAAAATGATAGCTCAAACCACCTGCAAAATCACATAAAATTGTTTTATTCAGAATCTTTTTCTTCATACCAGAACTTTGAAATGCTCTGTGTCTTTCCTGCCAATGTTGCCAACATTTGCCGAATTCAAAGGGAACCTGCAACTTTTATTATTTTTTAAAAGCACAACAGAAACATTTTCTTCAAAGGCACTGGAGCATTTAAGACTGATAAAACAAGTTCAGCCTTTAAAAGGTAGACCAGAGCTGTGCTTGACCTTTTTTTTTTTTAATTTATTGGAAAGGAAAATAATTGCAGCGAAGAGTTTGCAACTTTGAACAAATAACGAGGGGGGTTTGTTGTGCAGTTCCCATGTCTGCAAAGCACATCCATGCGTGCCGTGATCTAAACCTCCTGACGAGATATAGTGTTTCACATTTATCAAAGTACTTAACGCTTTTGCATGTCATCAGGTAAATAATATCTGTTGCTCCACATGAGGAGCATTGAGAGAGAAGATGACGTGGTCTGGAGGGACCTGGCCTCCGCAAGACCCAGGTAGTGAAGGATTACTCACCTGAGTAAAGCTTTCAGACTCAAGGTGAGATCTGTTAACTGGAAATATCCAAAAACTTAACTCCTGAGCATTACTTATAGTACTGCTTTCCATCACAGAGACATTTTTTCTTTGTGCAATTTGCCTTAAAACTTCCATTATTTTTTGTTTTTTTATTACACTGATTTTATTTTAGGTGTCTCATTTTTGTTCTTGGTTTCTCCAGCTCCATCTATAAATTGCCTTGCCCTGATTGTCACAATTGGAAAGACAGTTCAGAAATGTAAGCAAACCTTTCCTGCCTTTTCTGTTTTGTTTTGTTTTTTTCAATTGGTTGGGGGGAGGGTCATCTGTTTTCTAAGAATGCTTTAAATAACCTCTGCCTTGGGAGAAAGCTGAAAAATGATCACTTTTTTTCTATAAATCAGGAAACAAAAGGCCTCCACCCCTTCCAAGAGCTCTCTCACAAACTTTCCCTTTTTGCCACCCCACCAGCATGGCAACAACCCCAACCCTGGCACGCCCTTGTC
>VZRW01011454.1:248861-253861 GCA_013398125.1 Aegotheles bennettii | reverse complement strand
GTCCTCAGAGTGGACACATGTCATCCTGAAGCGAAGATGAGCGCCACATGGCAGAGATCCCTTTGCCTGTGTGGGACTCGGTACTGAATCAAGGTCTCTCGTCTGTAAAATCTGTTATGAGCCCAACCCTGCAATACTCCCTCCGGTAAAACTGCCATTAGCTACAGGATTCGATATTGTTAATTTACATTTTGCCAGCTATAGACTCGAGTTACTAACCATTGCTTGTTCTAGGGACAGATTTAGACCTAATGATAAAATTATACTTTTTCACAATAACTGTTGCCCTTGGACATGCTTAGAAGTTTTATGGCAGTTCTGCAGCTGCTTATCCAATTGCAAAAACAGCTTTTTGAAGCTCCTTGGCTGTGCTACCTGCAGAAAGTGTGCAAATCGCTTCCTTGCTCCTAGTGCAGGAGCAATTAGTTTTACTTTTCCAGACTAAACACACATACATGATTACTATTCCCAGTGTCTTGATGTGGCTTCTCCTGCTGCCACACTGTGACTAGCCAATTCAGTCTTTGCTCCATGGGAGATAATCCTGCTTAGCTCCTCTACAAGCCTGTCCACTAGTGTGACAGGCTCATTGCAGCTCTGGAGCACCTCAGATCTCAGCAAACAACATCTCCCACTAATTGCATGGCAAGCCACTGACAAAGTCAAATAGTTATGGAAGATCCTCCTGTGTCACTCAGACATTCTTGGGTAATATGAGCTGTGATGGTGCAGAGGACACAACTATGGCAGGAAGGCAGAGTAGTTTATAGCCCCTTCAAATATTCCTACTTCTTCTACAGACCTTCATAATTTTCTTTTATGGACCATGCTCTACTCTTCTTCTATCTTCAGGTTAACCCTTTGTCAATCTCTGAACTATTTCACTTTGCACCCTCAGGTCTTCACTGCTTCTTGTCAGATAATGGAATTCATGGAAGAACCATCTTTGGATGGCCCAAGAAGCACAGACACTGTAAGGGAGGGGGCGCAGAGGGAAAAAGGCAGCAAAGCAAACCATCAGACAAAAATCTGCTAATTGATGTCCCTCTTTCACCCAGCACAACCATCAGTACCACATGGTCAGATTGTGAGTTGGAGAGCCATGGAGTATTGAGAATTTTGCAGCTGTTGAGGCATCAGAGCCTTCAGGAAAACTCAGGGGGTTTGGTAAGGCTTCTCTCCTGCTCCCCGGCTTCCTTGTCTACTATTTTATCATAGAATCATAGAATCATTTGAGTTGGAAAAGACCTTTAAAATCTAAGTCTAACCATTTACCTAGTACTGCCAAGTCTACCACTAAACCACATCTACCGGTCTTTTAAATACCTCCAGGGATGGTGACTCCACCACTGCTCCGAGCAGCCTGTGCCAGCGTCTGAACTCTTTTACCATGACTTTTAGGAAGCATTATTACTAAAGATAAACTCCATTTACAGAACTCTCAACAAAGGAATCATGTAAGATCTAAGGTAAAAACCCGTTTCAGCAAGGGAGCTTCATGTCCAGCCCCAACAGCCCTCCCCAAGGGTAGGCAGGAGCTCAGCTGCTTGGGGACTGCATCTTTGTTTGGCCCTGGTGTGTGCCCAGCCTGCAACCAACTGTGGTGGCCCCACATCACAGATATCTGTGGCATGAGCAAGTGGAAGTTGGGCTGTGACCCGATGTGCAGCTAAACAATGCTCCACTTTCGTTGGGTGGTCTGGGAGATGGGTTAAGCAAGTGAGACATATCTTGTCCAGAAGGGCATCAAGCAAAACACTGCAGAAAGCTGAATAAAGGCAAAATTCACAATATGGTGTATTGTCTTGTTGACCTCCAGCAATTGTTCTTCCTGCCAGGGAGCAGACAAGGCATTACCCACCTCTGGAGCATGGTCTCCAGCTGCACCTACAGAGATTTCTGACCACATAAAGCAGGAGGTAGACTAGAGAAGGAGTTGCTGGATTAGAGTTCCAGCAAGTCGGTTGCTAGCTTTCCAAGCCTGGAGAGCAAACTGAAGTGTATTATTAGCTCTTTTCTATTTGCCTCAAAAGCTGATGAAGAAGAAGTTGGAAACCATACTATTCAACTGCCAAACAACTAAAAAAATTCCAATAGCGCCTGACGTATGAGCCAAGGAACCCACTGAAAATGTACATTTGCATCCAAACCATAATGCATTGAGCTATGATCTCATTCTGAGGTGGGCTTTTAAATTTTTTTCTTTTATTCGGTTTTGGTTTTTTGAGTAAGAAAGGAGGAAACAAAGATTAAGCCTTGCATTAGTATGGTCTTATTGGAGAGAACAGGAAAAGTCACTATTAGCCCCTCCCCATAGAGCTTCTGCTGTACCAATGGCTTTCTCCACCTCTCCCAAGGGGACAGGGAGGTGGCAATTCCACACTGCCCTCCCATGTGAGCTGGCACATCTTGGAACCAAGACCTGGCCCCTCCACAACCCCACATAAAGCAGAGGACAAAGAGAGGAGCCATGGTTCTCCCTGAGCCGCTTCCCTGGCTGGTGAGTCCTGCCCGGCAGTCAGGGCTATCCCCAGGAGCTCGTGGGAAATGCCACTTCCCTAAGCAGGAGCCATTCACCTTCCCACCATCCAAGCTAAATAAATGATTTCCAGACTTCTGATCAAACCTCTCTATTTTTGCCATTCATGTTTCAGTTCAGAAATTATGAACAGGACAACCCAGAGTTGTTTTAAAATCATCTCGTCTTTGAGAAGGAGAACTATTTTGCTTTCTTTTTAAAAAAAAATCAGCTTTAACATACAGTGCTTGTGAGACTGGCAATTCTTATTAAAAGCTAAATTTTTTCACCGGGTAATTTTCCAGATTTCTCACAGCTCTGGAGCAGAGGAGAGAATTTAGGAAACAAGGGAAACATAGGTGGGAAAAATATACGAAAAGAAAACATGTAAAAGAAAACACATTTAAATTTGTTTCCACATATGAGATCATATTTCTGGCACTTTGTAGAAGTCCTATGGAAGCTGTTATTTCCAATATAGGAATACTACAGTGACTAAATTGGTGTTAAATTTAAATCTATTCAGGAAGTAATAGTCAATCTGCATTCCATGTAAAGACTCTCACAGGCAAAATTATTTATACAAGGTAAAGTTGGCAAAAGGAAGTCCAATGAAAGAAAAAAAATTACATGTATTAACCCAACCCTTCCCAGCTAAATACTTCAATAGCCCTTCCTCAGGAAAATAGAGTTTTAGCCAGTGTGAGAGTAACACATTTTGTTAGAGTGGAAGTGATGTTTCAGGAACTGCTATTTTAGTTGCATTATGAAACAATATAAGCCCACGTGATCTTTTACAGCAAGTGTCACTATTCACAGAGATTTTTACTAATAGTTTAATTCCACATGAAGTGTAAAATGCGTCCTGCAAATGTGCAGCCACGTAATTGGATAGATGTTTTCACAGATGTATATTTAATTTTACAACTTTTGAACCTTCTTTGCATTTATTAATTCATTTCTGCAACATTTGGGTCCAAATTTTGCCACACATGCACAGCTCCAAGGAGGGCTGATTTTAATTATATTCTCACAGGTTTTATGCCAGTGTAACTATTGACTTAAATCAAGCTTCTTAGACCATGATTTACAGCAATATGGCTTTGACTAGAATCAGACTCAATTGAAGATGTGTGGAAATAACTTTGCCAGAATTTCCCTCTGGGTTCTTTTTACTACTGGTTGTACAGAGTAAATAATTATTTTGGGCCAACATGTGTCAGAAATTAAAATATTTTAAAAACGTGGGGGAAAGGAATACCTGGTTCTCAGAGGACTCTTTAAAATCCCATGTATTCTTTCTAGCTTGGTTTTGCTGTTTCTTTTTGGAGAAGAGCATTTTATCATGTGCATACTATCACAAGAGCAAAAACAAACAAAACAAATTAAAAAAATCAGTACCCCATATTTAAGCAGTTCCGATGCTGAAGTTATGTGACAGACAACTTGTCCCCTCTTAGGTGCAGGGGGTCAAGGGCATGCCTACACACACAGATGGAAGCCCTGCAGAAAAGCCATGCAGGAAAACCATGGCCAAGGAGAAAAGGCAGGAGAACGTGCTCCTTCCCATCACACATGCCCTGCACAGACATCAACCCCCCCAAGGGCAGCTGCAAAGTCCCCACATGGTGCCATCAGCCTGATGCGAGGTCTCCAGCTGTAGGCTCCTTGAAATGGCTTTAGGGTGAAGACCGTGGCATGAGTTTATTGTCACAGGATGGCCCACTGAGGCGCATCACAAAAAGGCCTCAGGGTAAAGACTGGAACCACCACATCTCACTACTCAGCATTGTGGTTCACCACAAAAGCTTTCACTCAAGCTGGCTACTTGGGTGTGGGTCCCCTCCATGCTGCCCACGCTAGCTGAGCTGGTGGGACCTGCATCCTTCTCCCCTCACCTTCGTTGTCTGTCTCAAACTGCTCATCAGCCTGTTTGACCTACCTATAGGATTTAGGTGCCCTTTGCTGAACATCTGCCCCTTCAGGGCCCCAAAACCAACTATTTACTCTTGCTGTGCCCAGCCAAGCTGCCTCTGAAACACTTCCCCATCACCTTATAAGGACACTGTGTGACCATCAGCCCTTCACCTCGGGTGGCCTCACCTCCATGTTTCCTCTTCCCCTCCTCAGAGGCAGAGGTGATTGCATAGCAGGGCCATGCCCCTCAGCTCTGCATGTGAGAAAACATCACCACCACCACCCTGAGCAGCACAGGCCACTGTCGGAGGAACCGCAGCCCCAGGAGGAAGGGCAGGACACCACAAAGCCTGATGAATTGACCTGGTGGTCTGCTCGGAACTTCTGCAGGCTGGTGAATCGCAGCCTTTGTGCTTTTTTGGGACTCACATTCTTCTGTGTGCCATAGGACAAGCCA
The DNA here is from genome assembly GCA_013398125.1 of Aegotheles bennettii. Lineage (NCBI taxonomy): Eukaryota > Metazoa > Chordata > Aves > Caprimulgiformes > Aegothelidae > Aegotheles > Aegotheles bennettii. Next base: position 248,969 of record VZRW01011454.1, on the reverse strand, counting down.
TCCCACTATGTTACCGGTCTTGTGATGTGTAGAAAGAGATGAAACCCTTTCATGAACCCTGGGCTGTGTAAGACTGTCTACTATGCCCTTTTGGCCAATCTGCCATTA
>VZRW01011454.1:203861-243861 GCA_013398125.1 Aegotheles bennettii | reverse complement strand
TTTGCTCATCGCTGCTCCAGTTTTGAAAACATGCAAGATTTTATCTGACTTACCACGACAGCTTGAAGGACCAGCTTGAATAAATATGTATTTTTGTGATCTCTATTGGTTTTGCACATATGGTATCATCTACCTGACTGATTGTGAGGGCTCCATTGACTAAAAACTGAAGGGGTTTTGGTGTATACATTCATTCTGAAAATACATATTCATCGTGGGGCACGCCACGATCCCCTAAACGTGAAGTCTCTACCATGCACAGTGCCTCTTGTGTAATGAATCACTGGCTGATGGACCCTGTTGGAGTCCTGACACTTCCCCCCCCCCCAGGTGGCTTCTGCCACTCTCCAGCTCCCAGCCGTGTCCCCAGCTCCAACCACAGGGCAAGGGGCTGGCTGCCCTCCCCATCACCCACCTCCTCCAAACCACAGCTTTTAGCTCAGAGCATTTTTTTTCTTTATATTTTTTTCTTTATATGTTTTTTTTCTTCATTTTAATTTCCGCAAGGCCAAATTAACTGTTTGCAAAACAAAGAAATCCTACAGCAATCCTATCCCTCTGATAACTCCTCACAATTCACAGCAGAGTCCCCTACAGCATCAGCCACCAAGCAGGGTCTGTATTTCTTCTTTTAAGAGTATTTTTTACTCATTCCCTTCCCACCATTGCACACAACCTGGGAGACAAACTATATTAAAAAAACACTGTAAAACAAATAACTGCCTTCAAGGGGAAATGTGTTGTTTCTTTCCCCCTCTCTCTTACATCCTTATATCTGACCCTCATCTAGATCCCACAGTCAGTGACAGAAATATTGACATCAGCCGGGAAAAGCTCAGGTTTCCTTACAGAGGGGAGGAGTCCTGTAAACTCCGCCGTGCTGACAGAACCAGGTCCCGTGCTGGTGGGCCCTTCTGGTGGCCTGGAGAAGGTTTAAACACTGCTCCTGCTCCGCTGTAGCCCAAGGGAGCTCTCTCATTCATTTTAATACCAGCATCATTACATCTTAAAAATAAAAAGGGATGGATTCTGCTACAGGAGGAGCACAACTGACTCTTTAGGTAGCCTTACTGCCCACAAGAAGGTATTTCTGTTGTGTAGTGTACCGAGAGTACCACAATCTGGCCCAAAATTAATTTTAAAAAAATCTGAAAGTCAGTTTTAAAAAATTGCTTCTCTGTATTTTTACAGTCGAGCTATGAACTCCTGACAATCAGAGGCCACAGTGGAAATGCTGACACAAACCTCTGCTTGGCACTGGGAGCAGGCACGACCGCCTGTTACCTGCTCTGGTGAGAGAATCCATAAGTTCGTGATCAAGTAGGGGTACTTAGGATTTCTACAGCATTTTCCTTTCTATTATGAACACTTGTTCAAAACCCAGCCCTCCAATTTTTGGTCACAGCTTTATCTCAGAAAAGGCTGAATAGGTACTTAAAATATTTTTCAAGAGAAAGAAAGAGGCGAGAGAGAGAGAAACCCCTGCCCATTCTTCTGAAATTTAAGTAGGCAGCCCTTGAAAGATCACTGAGAAAAGTCTGTATTTTCTCAGGTTTAACTAAATAATTTATGCATACTTTCACTTTGGCATGATGAAGCAATTTTAGCCTTTAAAACCCACAACTACTCAGGAGGGAAAAGGTCTGGTTCCTGCAACTTAAATAATTTAAACATCCAGGTGGAAATGCTTTCAGTGCTGCTCCTTTCTGAGACAAAGGAGGAAGACTCCCAAACTCAGGCACCAAAAAGAAAAGGAGTGATAAAAGAGCCAATGCATTCAATATCAAGGGGAAATCCAGCATGTTCACTGACCAGAGAGACACTAAGAGTACATAAATCTGCTAGGTAAAAATGCTTGGAAAAAAAAAATTGTTGCCCTAGAGCTACAACAAACATGCTTTCCAAAAAGCATGTCAAAAATATCCCTCTACCCCCTAACCCAAGTCAGAAATGGTTTGTGTATGCTTAAGGGTTAGGCAGATGTTAGGGGTCACTGAAGAAGCTGTGTGAAAAACTGCACCACCAGCACCGGCTTCTGAATTTACAGAAATGAGTGCGTCGTCTAACTCACAGCCGAGTGGCTTCGTGCCGATGAGAAATGAAAAAGTACCCGGGCTACTTCACCCTTTCCCGCATTAGACTGTAGATGTGAAACTCCTGAGATACATGCAAAAATTTATCAGCTTTTAAGACAGGTAAGAACAGCCCCTCTGAGTCAGCACCCGACCAACCTCACGTCGGGTTTCGATGTGCGCCGGCGCATCGCAGTGACAAGCTGGCAGAGAGCATGGGATGCAGCCAGAGCCCAGCTCATGTCCTGGGGAAGGGCACAATGCCTGATGGGAGCGGATGGTTATGGGGAGAAACGCTTACAAAAAAAAAAAGTCAGAAATAAAGTGCCAACAGCATAGATATTACTAGAACTAGATAACTGGTAGTGATTTCACATAGTATTAGGCTCCGTTAATCAAAATGTCTCCCAGTAAATAACATTACTGAAATGAACATTTGGCTTTGTCCCAAGGACAGACATGCCTCGGACTGCTCTCCCCTTTGGTATATATTGAGCAGAAAGTATTAGAGGGAGGGTTAGCAGTGACCCATGTATCTAAACCACCAGCATTTTCTGTTAGGGAAAAAAATATCTGATTGTTCTTCCTAACCAGCCTTAAAGGCTCCATTGTTCGGCAAGAGCCTTCAAAACATGGAAGGAACGATGTCCTGGGGCTGGAGAGATGCCTTTTGCATGCCCATAGTGTTATTCTTGGGTTTGCAGAGATGGGGACTCCTAAATGCCTGGGAGCGCTTTGTTGCTCACGTTCCTCTAGAGAACAGCAGTATTACACCAAATTAATAAAGGCTCATCCCTCCTACAGCCAAGTTCATCCCTGTCCTCACATCTGCACCACAGTCAGGAGCAAAGGGGAGGTGTCATGGAGAAGAGGAAGAGGGGAGGTCATTCCTGGCCTTGCCCCCCACATGGGATTTCCCCCAGTGCTCCTCACCTGTGATTTCCTACTCCTCCACAAGACACCTGAGCAGGGAAGTGAGAAATAAGCTGTGATCCTGTGGCCACCCCTCCATTGAGCACAGGGTGCCCATGGCCTATTTTCCTTTTCTTTTTTCCCCCCTATCAGATGTCTCACTCAATATAGCCTGATCAATGCAAAAAAGGGCAAAATTCACACCTTGCAGCACTAGAAATACTCCAGTTGGTGTTGAACCTGATGCTCTTTCAGCACAGATTTTTGTTGCCATGCACGTGAGAAACTACTGGCTGCCAGTGTGTGTGTGTATGTGGAGTAACACCACCTCCAGAGCCAGCTTCCCACCAGACTTTGAGCTTAAAATGGCTCAAAGTTTCTCCTATCTACATGTGCCTCACCGTCAGCTGAAATGTTCTTATTAGGCTGGTCCCCAACCTTATCCTCGCAGCCAAAAGGAAATGCAGAGCTGGGCACAAGAGGCTGTTGAAACCACACGTCATGTTTGGGTTTGCTGTGTCATAATGATTTTATTCCGGTTGGGATAAGGCTTTCTGCAGCTGTTTTCCTATGGAGCTGATGGCAAAGGGCAAGGGCTCAGCTGATACCGAGTAAAAGGGAAGAGCAGCAAGAGGACGGACCTCCTGACAGAGAAAATATCTGTTAAAAATGCATTATTTTTCTTGTTTTAAGTATGTAAACTTCAGAGGCATTGCCCGTAATTAAGAGGTAAAATAAGGGATGTGGAATGAGGCTTCAGACCTCAAGCCTTCAAGTATTTTCCCCTTTCTTTTGATCTTCTGTATTTTCCCTTTTTTAAAATGTGATATTAATAGCAGCATCCTGACCACAGCCTCCCCTGCAGCAAAATGCGGGTGCCCCAGGGCACTTCAGCACCTCTCCGCTACCAGAGGAAAGAAATTCTTCTCCTTTCCCTCCCCGATAAGACTCCTACCTGGCCAAGCAGTGTGGCCTCATCCTCTAATTAACATGCCAAAATATACACCAATTACCCCTGAGGATGTGCTCCCTCCTGCACGAACCTGTTCGAAACCCTCAGCTTGTTGCCTTGAGATATGAACCATCCTTTGGTGACCTCTGAGAAGGTTCAGATTTCAGCCAATGCCTACTTCGAGGTGAAAAGATAACACGAATTTTTAAACAAAAAAAGAACTTACTTGAAATTTCAAGTTATTCACTCTTTTAATGAAATACAAAGTACAGCCTGTGTTTGGGTCATATTTCACGGGGGAAAGTTAAACTTTCAAGGTTAATATTGTTTCTCAACAAAGTATAAATCAGGTTTTTTGGAGGCCTTTTTGGCTGACGCTTTACACACACAAATTTTGATGGGGACTGGAGACCTTGAGTTTGCAAACCTGCGTAATTTTGGACCCTAGAATTACCATTCTATCAACATTACATTCTATCAACACAGGAACAAAGCAAGCTCGGGGAGCATGTGTGAAACTCCTCTAACAGCAACCCAAAAAATAAAGAGGCAGCCCGTTTGGCACTGAGCTCCCCGAGGAAGCCGTGTGAACCCAAGGTGAAAGGCCTTTTCTTCTATTCCCAGGCTGCTAAACCATCTAGTTCTCCTCATTCATTACACTGAGTTAAGCTTTGCAAGCTTACAAAACCCGAGCTCTCCCAGGTCTGCTGTACGGAGGAATTTCACATTAAGGATTCGCTTCCCCCGCCTCCAGCCTTTTCCCCTGAATCTTCAAACTGAACACCTGATATAAGCCTAAAATCCTAATCTAGCCTGAAGTGCATTAATAGAAGCTTTGATTATTTTTTTTTTAAAGAGAATTAACTCCGTAATCCTACTAGTTATACTTCTAACAATATTATTTTAAGACAATTAATTCATATTTTAAAATAATGAAATTACTAACACAAGACACTAAACTTCTTTTAGTATATTAAATTGGGCAGATTGCTTCTCTCCTCCTAATTATGAATGTAGCAGTCACAAAAGAAACTGTCATTTTGATAGAGTAAAAGACAATCTGTCTGCCAAAAGTGTCCAACCATAATTCTAAAAAAAAAGTAATCTGCATCAAGAACATGCTACTCTGTTTGATGTACTGTCTTATTGGAAACCTAATTTGCTTTCAACCTCTGAGACAACACATAACATAAGTTTGTGTGACTAATTTTCTTGGAAATATGAGTAATTAGAATGAGGGACCATTTCCATCGCAGGAGCGGATAGTTTGCAAAATCAGAAATAAACGCTGAGAGTCGATTTCTTTTCCCTTTCAGCCACGTATTACAACAGAGGGGTGGTTTTGTATAGTGTAACGTAAGCTCACATGTAAATTGTGAACTACTGCAAAGTATGGAGAGGTTTATTACCTGAGGTGAGCGCTCCCAGAGCTCCTGGAGTATAAAAGCATTAGCCGTATGTTCTAACCGAGTAATAAAAATCAATAAACAGGAACCCCCCACCTGTGCTATGGCCCCAGTGTTAAGTTTTATACATGTAGTAATAGCGCATATCAATTTTCACCACCCTTCCTACGCTAGCTATTACAAGGCGTACAACCACCGGAGGGACTGCGAGAGCAGTGCCATTCATCCCACGGAGTTGTCCAGATGCCAGCTCCATTGCATCATTGTCAATTTTCTTCTATCTACAACTGGACAAGGCTGCAGCCCCGGCTCCTATCCACCCACTCAACCCCGTAACAATTGCAAACTCTGTTCGCCTGGTTAAAGAGTTTACAAGCCAGCTGAAAGAAAACAGAACAGTTGCATATTAATGCACCCAACCCCTGAAAGATCACATAATGGAGGGGGGAGAAACGTGTAACTGCAACCAATATGGGATCCTGTCCAGCTGCCGCAGCCTGTGGATCAGTGACCGGGTTTTTAAATAAATTAATGGTGAGCATCAATACGCAGCTGCGCCAGGTTTCCACTGCAACTGGTTGTATTGCCACGGGCTGCTTAACTGCTCAGAGGTATGGAAAGCACGGGTGATGGCAAAGTTAGTGTAGGCTAAAAATCAGACAACGCTACAGATGCGGTAGCTCTGCCAGGTTGCAAAAATAACTACTAAATCACACTTACAATTAAAAAGAATGCCTTTGATAAGGCAGGGAAGAGCATGAGTACAAACCTTTGCCATGTATTTTCTACTGTTCATTAATCTATGGAAATAAGGGTGGCAGGTGGTTATTTAAGTATCGAGCAGACCTGAAAGTTAGTTGCTGTTCGTTTTCAAATCAGGACTAAAAAATCAACAAAAATACAAACAAAAACTTTGCAGAATATTTCATTCTACAGACATCCTTTAAAAGTGTCAAGCTTTCTAATTACAGCCCAAAGATGACCACTGCAGACTTGAGCAAGTAATGAGAAGCATTTGAGGGTGAAGGCTTTGATTCTGAAACAAGCATGACCCAAGTGTAGTCTCCCTTTATGAAAAGCGCTGCTGTAGCTTCAGTTTTAATAGGCAAAAGGGAAAAAAGGGAAAAAAAACACCACCAAAACCAGCAGCACTTGACGATGACCCTTTCTCCCCTCCCCAACAAAAAGCCAAGGAGTTTTATCTGTCTGAGGTTGCCTCTGATAGTGCTCATGGTCCGGAAGTACCACTCATGGGCTCTTAAAGCAGCATCACTCAGAAGCATAAAAATAGAATAAAGTTGTACAGCAAATGAGAAATTGTGATATAACTCAAGTGTTGTGACACGAAACAAGCGAAACGAACTCTCCAAACATTCCCTGGAACCGATAAAAATCTATCTGGAATTAGCAGTGCCATCAAGGTGTTGCTTCAGATGAAGTAGTGCCTTTAAAACCCATCTACAGTAAGAGTCGCAACAGCTTTTCAGTGAAGCGAACCATTTTAGGCAATGGGAAGAAAGTAAAACCATTGTGGTTGTGAACAGCTGGCATACAATAGATAATTTAAGGGAAAGTGACCCTCATGTATAATTTTTAACTGAAGAACTGTCAAGCCCCATTAGTTCCAATAGGGCCTGGTAGTACCGAGGTAGGTTTATAGGGGCATTGTATGAGAAGAGTTTCCAACAGAGCAGCAAAAAAAAACAAGTTATGGGAACTTCTGTGGATTTGGAATTAATTCCATTTTTTTAAAATCTTAGCTGCTGTTTGAGACAAGGGCATCTCTGCTTTTCTTTTCAGAATAGAACCCCTCAAATGGCAAAAAAAGTCTTTTGGAGCCACGTTCTGAGCCACATGCGCTGATAATGCTGAGGAATTCTGAAAGACACCCGTTAAATGTGGAAACCGTGCTGCTAAATCTACATCACCACCCCTGCTAGTAAATAAAAAGCAGAGTAAAAGAGCAAGTGAAGAAAGCAGGACTCCTTAAATAAGTGCAAATAATGAAGGGTAGAACCTGGCTAGAACATAAAAAGTGAGCACGTTAGCTAAAATAAAGCTCAGGCACCATTTCTGCAGACATATTTTAGAGGCCAGTCCAACATTATAAACAATTGCTATAAAACCTGAAAGGTCCAGGTGTCGCTAAGTCATGTTTACTTTATGGCTTTCACTTTGCTATTTGGCAGTACTTCTAAGGCCATAGTGAATGATGTTTCCCTCAACTTAAAGTGCTATAACTTTCTTGCCCAGACTTAAAAGAGATACTGTAAAATTATTTAGCAACTTCTTGCGTCATAAATACTGCGATGTAAACTCCGAGTCCTCTCCTGAGTGTCAATCAGCCCCCCCATTAAATGCTGCATTTTGATGGTGGATACATGGTGTGTCTCAGGTATGTACACCGGATTAGGGTGAAGAAGACGACCAGGCACATGCCTCTCCTGCTCTGAAGGGCTCAAGCTGCTGGCAACCTTGTGCCACCTGGACACTTTAGGAGACAGTGGAAATGGGGACAAAAACAGCAAATATGGGCAAAGGTTTGGGGCTTTCCTTGTCTACTTGTGGGGTTGTCCTTCCTTGGGGAAAGCAGCATAGCAGGAAGGTGGTGGGTTTGGGGCAATTCATCTCCCTGCACTGCGGAGGCCCCACCACACTTTCCATCAGGACCAAGGGTGGGTGGGTGGCACAAAAAAGGGGATGCTTCCAGCTGAGGTTGATATTGAGGTTAAAGTAAACAAGTATAGCTGATCCTGGTCTTAACGAGTCAACTTGAAGCCTATATATTAAAAATATACAGATTGTCATTTAAAGAAATGACAAGAGAAATATCCTTTTAAATCCAAGTCAAATAACATGACAATAAAGCCAGGAGTTATAGGTACTGTACATTGTCCTTTACTAGACACTATATTACTTGTAGTCATTAGGCCAGCTATAAAAAGAAGGTTTAAATACTAATGTATTTTTTAATTTGTTTTATACCCTAAACAAGCAATCAATGTACATTAATAAACATAATTGGTTTTTTGGCATTTGTCCATACATTTGGTCTACCTTGTCAGCTCCGGCAAACACATCAGCAAAATTCACTAACCACAATACACAAGAAGGAAACACCAACGAGGCCATCTCAAATATGCATAATGTATTGAATTACTCTGCTGCTCCACTATTGACAGAGTGAAACCTCCAAAGTTTGTCATAAGGTCTTCTGTCTGTCTTAAACAACGACTTTGACAGGTTTTTGTCCACAAATGCTGCTTTCAAGTGCTGGTGCAAAGAACCTTTAACGAGGTGGTAAATATGTTTACCTTTGATAAGGTGAGCTGCCTGATAAGATAAGGTGGATGGCCACTTTTCAAAAGCAAACATGTGCAGAGCTCGGGGATCTCACCCAGGAGCTGTGCTGGATTTGCTCAGCATAGGGCAACATCTACGTGCTCCGGAATAGCTTCCTGAAATCAATTTGTTCCTTTTCAGTTTTAATTATAAAATACCACTCGCTAGAGAGAGATTTATTCACTCAAGAGGGTGCAACATTGGAGATGGATGTGTAAAAGGTGCTCATCTCTGTAGTCTCAGCAGTTAGGGTGCAGCTCTCTGTTTAACTAGGACACCCTGGGTATCTAACCTCCTGGTGTGCCACCTCCAAGCAATCCCCATCCAAGGGACCTCCTGTAAAGGTAAAAGATCAGGAAATACCTCCCAGGAGTAGACTACTGATGGTTAGGTATGGTTATCCTGAGTGCTAGTAACCAGAGAAACACATACCAAGAAAAAGATCCGTTGGGGGCTAAATCTGTGCTTCAACCCTGTAATGCCTCCTAACATCTCTACCAGGTCCTCTCTGTAGGTGACCCTACCAAAACAATCCTGGCTGGCCCATCGGTTGTAGGCGAGAAGATGAGAGGCAACATGGGTAGCATCAGCACCACAGAAATTTCTTAAAATGCCATTTGTCAGAGGAAAGGAAAATCAAGTTGTTTCAAGAGGAGCAGAAGCTGAGAAGTCCGAAATGGTAGCTCTACCAAAGGCTTTAACGCGCTAGAAAATTTATGAAAACATGAATAAAAGGTAACTTATTCAGTGTCAGCCTTACATATTTATAGTTTAAAAATTAGTCAAAGTTTATGTCCCGAGGTTGCACCTACAGGAAGCCAGATGTGTGCCTTCTGCATGTGACCTAAGACAGGCCTGAAGCAACAACTAGATAATTTCTCGCTCATACTCCACACCGTCGATCGCGGCGGCTTTCTGAGGTGAGAGAATCTGACAGCACTAACTCTCCAGGGCAGAACTTTCCAGTCAAGTGGATCAACGGACTGAAAATCTCTTATGAATAGTCATTAGGCCTTCATTACAAACCCCTCACAACCCAGTTCTCTTTTCGCAACCAAATGCCTTTTGTCATCTTCACAAGGTGCATCATTTAATTACCAATTGATTTCTTTATATATGACAACATGTCAGATAGCAAAATACAGTGTATCTCCCTTAGGGGGAGAAGTCTGTTAACTATCAGCATGCCAGATTACTGAATTTAGCTGGAAGACAGCTTTTCCCTCTACTGCGCCTTTATTTTACTTCGCTTTCCAGTTTTCCAGAGGAACAACGCGAGGAAAAGGCAAAGGCAAGGAGCATCGCAAAGAGGATTTTCTTTCCCCTCGTTCTGTCAAAAAATTAAAGCTGGCTTCCAACATTTCTCACTCTCTTTTTAGGCACACACACACACCCCCCATGCACGCATATACGTCCGTTGGCATCCGCGGCTGTGTGCACACAGCGAGCCGGGCTAGAACACGTCAAACAATTGTTCTCATTATACCAGGAATTTACCCAGCTTCTGACTTCGCTAGCACGCTGAATCTTCCCCTTCACAACTGCGGCCTGATAATCAAGCCAGTACTGTATTAATAAGCTGAATAATAAGGGAATTTCAGAAATGTACAGGACTATTATACCGTAACAATAAAACCTCAAACTGAGTAAACCAGAGCAGTGCTGAAGGTAGGCGTCGGAAAATAATGAAACCAGTGTTGCAGTAATGCACTCCATTGTATGGCAGTGTAAATGCCTGCTTCTTTCATACACAGAAGCTACATTACACGAGTCCGAAATGTTCTCAGAGCATCACTGTGCCTGGTTGTGATAGAACCTGGCACCAGCAAGCACTGAAAGCTGACATTATACTGTAGGATGTGCTGCAGGTGTGCAGGCCTGCGAACGTGCTCTAATTACATATTTTCCTGCAGAGCAACAATTAAGGTCGCCAAAATAATTGCCAGTTTCTTAATCCCTCTCTAACAAGACTGACATAAGGAATGGTTTATTTTTCTCTGGTTATTTTGAAAGCGCTCCTCAAGATTTTGGTTTTTCTAGCATGTTGCATAAAACTAATTCTTACGTTCAAATGTGTGATTATACCCATTGTTGCTGCTGGGATGGGGTTTTTTTTAAGCCCAAACCTTTTCTCAATTCGAGTACAACCAAAATAATGAAGAAATGCTGATTGTATAACCTGCCATGCTGTTTCGACATTTCCCCCTGCAACGAAAGTACCTATTTTCTCTTTCTGTGTGCATTTGCACTGTGTTTTGGGGTTCTTTTACAAGACTACAAGCTCCAACCCAGTGCTCAGACCCTGGCACAGTGGCATTAGAACTGCACTATTCCAGTTGAGCAGCTCGAGAACCACGGGGTCCTGTCTTCGTCTGGGTTTCAATAAAGAATCACCTTTATTTTCATTACAACTGGCCTTATCTACTGTGGGAGACATTACAGAGACTTCTTTCTCAGTGGCATCAAGCACTCGACTTCAAACAATTGAAACAATTGTAGTACATGAGACAGAAAGGAGATGTCTAGTGCATCCATTTGCAAAGCTGATGCATTTAACAGCAACCATTATATATTGTAGTTATACATAGCTCTCTCACAGACCTTGGGAATAGCGGCCAATGTGAGTCAAACTCAGAGCTGGCGTCAACAGCCACAAGTCCATTGATTTTCATTGGGAAACACCAAATGGTACAAGTCAGGAACCCTCCATCTCTCCCCTCCACTCTTACAGAAAAGAAAATCTGTCAGAGAAAGCCATGGTCTCAGCTTCCACAGGAAAACCTTCTCGTCTTTTAACATCTTTGAGATTTAAGCTTGGCTCAAGCCTTGACTGAAAAAGTTGCTTGGGACACCTCACCTGGAAGCCATTGAGATGGCTTCTGCAGGACCTGGGTCAGACCTATTCAGTGTTTCTGAATAAAGGCTTCAAAATGTATTTTATGCAGGAACACAAGGACATTTGTGTTCAGCCGTGTTAAGACAAGCCTCCACTTCTCGGTTAAGCCAAAGGTTAATAGTCTGTCCTTGATTATATTTTTAAACAGCTGAACTTCTTTCCAGCATCCCGGCAGTGCCTGCTGGCCCTGCTCTACCTGTGTGCAGATCCTACCGATGTCAGAATAAGTGTTGTCTATGTCAGGATAAAATTTATCTGAGCAACACCAAAGATCAAACAAAAAAATGCCACACAGCACCAGTCAAAGGATGTCCAGCCGTATGCCAGACAGATTGGCTTGACATGCAAAATGACATTCAAGCATCTAAGAATATTAGCATTAATGAAACAGGCAAGACACCCTTTGATAATTGTTGGCAGTCTGAAAACTTTGCTCTGAGGATATTAAAAGTAAACTGTTATCGTCCAATTGCCAGTTTTAATCCCACTGATATAAGCTGCCACAACCTGTCAGCATTAAATATATAATGGGGGGTATGAATATAAACTTCTGCTTGGGAATGTAGGTAGATGTCCACCTTTGCAAAGGGCATTGCATGTACGCAGACTCCAGAAGCAATCCTAATATCACAAACTCCTACTAAGTTACTAGTTTTACTGCTAACTCCACTACTCACTTTCTAAATTTGTCCCTCTTTCCTACACTTCTCTTGCAGTCTTCCTTCAACACAGATGAGCTAATCAGTTGCTTAGACACCCGTCCTCATAAAGCTGTTCACCTCTTTCTATGCTTCACCTGCAAAAGCCACAGCAGCAACACTGCGATACAGGAAAATGTATTTTCCCTCATTGTACTTATTACTTTTGAAATGGTCATTGATTTACTCTGCAAGTGAGGAAACAAAGGAAATTTAAGCTTTAATGGATATTAAATTATTTGCAAATGAATCGTTTGCTCATCTCAAAAGGGACAAATGTATTTTGTTCGCTTGAAACCTACTTAGAAAGGCTGCATGGGAATGATAAAACTCAAAGCTCAGGGTCATCTACAGCCAGCTTAAAATTTTCAAACCTGGTGACTTCATTAAGCCTCTGTATGAAAACACACTGTGTGTGGTTCTCCAAGGACTGAACACCACATAACTTAACCCATGTAACTTGTAGGCATTAAATCTTCAGTCTCCAGCATCTTCACCACACCGGGAGATGTTGATGTAGGGGCATGACTGGGGATCCAGGTTGGAAAATACTGGTCTTAATGGGTCCATAGACTACTTGGACTGCAGTTGCTGGGAAAACTCACAGCAGAAGTCAGATCACAGCCAAACCATGTCCCTTAGAGAGGGCCAAGTCTCGTTGGTTTTATTCACGTGAGCAGTTGCAGTGATTCCAGTGAGGAAGACATGGCCCTGTTTACATGAAATTGCTTTGAAAGGAAATATTTTCAGTTTTGATCAAAACCTCATTTGCATTCTTACAAAGAAACTGTGAAGAGTTATAAGTGAGCTGTAAAGTATATTATAAAACACATTTTAAAAGTAATACATGCCCAGAGATGGATAGCATTAAAATAAAAGTAGGTGTAATATCCAAGACAGACATTTCTGTTGAGCAGAGATCACGCGACAAAGCATTCCACAGGCATAACTTTGCAGATAATCAAAGCCAAGTATTAATACATTTTTATCAGTCCACCTTCTAAACAATATTTCAGTAGATTTCCTTTCACACAGTGATATTTGTAATAAATGTTCTGCCTTTGTTTTAAAGTCAGTCCGTAGAAAGATGACATCAGCTTAGCAAACAATAAAGTGCCTGTAATATTGTCTCCAGAGGGCTGTTACATTTACTTTGTAGCAGTAAAATTCAATTTTCAAAAAACACTACATGAATGATGTTAGGTTATTAACCCTATCACCACCGTAAAACATCATCATTGTGTGCAGAATGTAGGTCACTATCTAGGAGCTATAAGTTGCTTTTTGTTAAATAATCCATTTAAGCTGCTTTTCTTTCCTATAGCCTGGGTTGTGTCCTTTCCCTTTGGACAAAAAAAAGAAAAAAGTAAAAAACCCCAGCCCTATTTTTAATTGCAAGGCTCTGAGCAAGCATCCTTATTACACATCTCATTTTAAGGTGTTCTTCCTTCGTTACTTTCGGATTTGGCCACACACTTTTGAAGAGCAGCTCTCTGTGAATTCTTGTTATTCAGAGCTGCCCTCAAAGAGCATGAAAATAATAAATAAATAAGTATATCATGTCAGCCTACGCCTGTGGTGACTCTCACGAGTTTCGGTTCAAGGAAAGAGAAAGAAATCGGCAGCTACAAATTCTGACTCATTTCAAAACTTCAGCGCAATTGAACAGGGACCGTCCTGGCTTGGGCACAGACTCCTCGGCCCCTGCTCATGCTCGGAGCTCCCAGCTGAACCCAGTGTCCCTAAGCAAGCTTCACCCAGCCAGGGGAAAGAAAGGTCGGCGAGCAAGCTGTCTGCAAGCCAACCAGTCACATGGCTCCCTATGAAAGAGGATTTGCATACCTGACGCAGCTATGGAAATATTCCCCATCTGGGAAGGAGCAAAAAAGTAGTACTAATGGCAACCCGCTATCAGGATGCAAGGGGTTAACTAGTTAAACTTCTACAACCCCCCACAGTAACTTTCCAAAAGCTGACAATAAGTAAAAGAAGTGCTGGTTATCCATTTTTTAAAGGGATGGGATTGGTTTTAGAAGAAAGGGAAAGAGGATCAAACACCTCAGAGCAACAAAAGGTTGTGTCAGAGGGCCCTCAATCACAAACCTCCTTCAACAAGAGATATTCCAACCTTCCAGAGCAGTTACCCAGGCAGCACGGCTAAAAAGTTCCCTGACATGAAAAGAACAAAAACAGAAGGGACAGAGGTAGTTATTGTTATGCACACTCCTCTGGGTTTTTTTTTTTGTTGTTGGGTTTTGTGTTGGTTTTTTTTTTCTGGGGCTTTTTTTTCTCCTCCACAAAACTTTTTGCATAAGCTGTTAGGGGGAAAAGTAATAGCTCTGCTTATTGAAAAGAAATCCCCCCCTCTTTGCATCTCCCACCTCCTAGGTTGCGAGGTATGGCCCAGTAGATCCTCAGCCAGGAACACCTGATGAATGGGAAGGTCAGCTTCACGAATGCCTCAAAAGAGGCATTCGAAATTAATAAATATAATTATAAGAGTGTAAATGTATGCTGGTTGTCATCACCCCCCTGAATACATATTTGAATTTTTTTTCCAGACAAGCAAAGTTGTGCGCACACAAAGAATGTAAATTATTTGTGCTTGTGGTGTCAGGTCTTGAAGGTATCTTAACAGCATGTAAGAATTTTCCACTTACGTGTAAATTATTAACAAGTCAGAGTTTTCATTTGTTTTATCTCCTGATGTGCAATCTAAATAAATAAATGGCACATTTTACAGTATTCACCACCCACTTCTCTGCTCTTTCAGAAACATATTTTATACACGCAACCTCTGCTTAAATAGGGTGGTGGATCATTCCCTCTTTCATCATTTATCTTTGTCTCGGTGCTTCTGAGGGGTTGTTGGTTTGTTTTTTTTCACTAAAACAAATTTACCTCTAGTACTTCATCAAGTTTTCCTGTGTAATATCGCTAAGTAAACAACACAGTGGTTTATTCATAAAATATTCATATTTCAAAATGTTCCTTCCCAACCGCCCCTCCTGGGTTTACCTATGTTTACAAATATGTAAGCCTTGTTAATATGCCTTGTCTGGGGAATGAGGAGTAGTGACCCTCCTTGAGGCAGAGCTCGTGCTGAAGAAGTGTATTATTTCAGCTGGGAGAACAGCAAAGCTCCGGGATGAGACTGATTGATTAAGACCAGATGGATGGCCACACATAGGTGTGACAAAAATAGAAACACATTGCAAACATTCCTGGCATTGTCCTCCTGTGGTCCGGGAGGTGGATGGACCCGGTGGTACCTTATCTACCTCCTGATGGGCTCCAGAATTGAAGAATGTTAATGAAAGCTAACCCTCCTTTGCCTGCCTTACAGTGACACTTACTACAATGAATCAAGCTTAAAATTGCAACTGGAAAAGAAATTCTGGGTGCCCCCCTCCCACCCCAATTGAAAAATGACAGCTGGCATGCCACTGGAAAGCATTCGCACACGTTTCCATGAAATTAATTCGAAGTAAAGAGCTCAGAAAGAAAGAAAGGAAAGAGAAAGAAAACAAACAGAGCATACCCACATCCTCTCCTTAAAATTAAACTTTCAGAAACCACATAAAGGAATAAGTGCAAAATGAATGACCTCTGGTTTGGAGAAGAATGTTTCATTGAAACCCTCTCAGCTCTTATGCTTATTGGCCATAAACTGACCAAGTCTCTCCGTAATGCTGTGGTTGTTCTTCACCGAAAATACAAGCCAATGGCATGAATCCCACTCACCTTGAGGAATTGAGTAGTCCCAAAGACAAAGGGGGACAATGGGCAGAATTTGGCCCGCTGTGCACTTGCACTCCTCTCCGAAGATGCTGGCCCTTCCTGGCCATGGGGTGCTATGCCCCAACAATTCCTTCTCCTTTACCTTCCATCGTGTCATGAGATATATTTCTCACACTACAAAAATGCTATTATCTGAACCTTCCCATTCACGCTGGGAACTAGGAGCAATCCAAGCTGCGTAAAGGAGGTGGGAAGAAACGCAAGACCAGGCTTCTGGGGCCACCTCATTTCTGCCCCTCTACCTATTGCACACCACAAACCGGTCATGTGGCAAACTTTGAAGGTCAGCCCTAACCCCAAAACACACTTCAAAAAAAAATCACAGGAGTATCTCAAGCCCACTTCTTGCATGACCCCATTCCCAGGGCACAGCACGGCACCTTGTGACAGCCGTGGTGGAAGACGTAAGAAACCAGACGCCCAGGTTTTCTCTCTCCCTCCGTAAAACTCCTGCTCAGCCCCAGCATGAGCTTTTAGTTCCTGTTCCCCTTGCGTAGGCCTGAAACCATTACCTACTTGTTATAAATCTTCTCAGGTTTCACAGGCACACATTCACCGGTAGGTTCCCGACCAGCATTTCTGGACGTTGGGCTCACAGAGACACATTCTCACACATGCAAAAGCTCTATGATGGATCAGGGGCTCCTCCATTCACCCCTCCACTTTAAGCAAAACCGTTCCTAATATACCTTTTCATACGTGAAGCATAATGAATGTACCTTTTCTTATGCATGTACAATACTGTACTTTCACCCACTGGCAAAGAAGTTCGCTAAATTACTAAGGGCGTTTAAAGAGGTGGCATTCATTGTAATATACAAAGGAATTTAAAGCACATTTACAAATGAATCAGCAGGCATGCCAACAGGAAAACCAAGTTTAAATGTAAAATTTTTAAAAAATAAAATAAAATTGAGGATTGCTTGAAACGATTATTATGATATGAAAATGTTTGTCCATTTTACGGGCTGAAAACTACTTGATTTCTCTTCATGTGCAATTCAGGTGACCGGGGTTTTAAAGAAATATTCTTTTCCTCGGTTTCCTTCTCCCCTCCCCAACTGAGTAATAAAACATAGACTAATTTAAATAAGAATCATTATGCTCAGAAGGCCTCCTCTGGCTGGAAGACTTTTGTTCCACATGTCCCCATAATCTCACTCCCACATGGCTGCCATAAGGTTGATGCTGAAATCAAACTCTACTATAGAATTTTCTTTTAGACACGGTAAAAATATGTATATCAGTTTGGGGAAAGAAGTGCTATAATTTAGGTAATGGGAGAAATATACTTGTGATAGAAACCTCTTGACTTTGCTGCTCCATTCCCTGTATTTTTTCCTCATCCAAGTTGCTATTAGCATATGAAAAATGCTTTTAATTTTATCCATTTCTGGGCATATCTGTCACACACACAAGCCAGATAGCAGCTAAGCTTCAACTTCTCTTTTCTTTACCACCTCAGCAACAGGTTTAAAATAGATCACAATCTTTTAGTTATTTGCAGCCAAGGTGTGCGTGGCTGCCTTCCTGAACAAAACCCGATAAAGATGGAACAAGGGAAGTCATCGGAGGTGGTTTGCTCCCCTCTCAAACACAAACACTCCCATCGCAGTATCTCACAGCACTACTTTCACTTGAAAAGTAAGAGTTGGAGCTACTCACGCCCATAACTAAACACATCACTCGCGACACAGCAAGGCTGGAAGTTATGGCCCCTTTTTTAAGCACTTTCTATTCGCTGTTTATCTGTTTCCTTAAAACTCCCACTCCCACCCCTGCCCTACGGCCGGACGGCGCGCACGCGGCACAGCAGCTCCCACGCGCCCTTTACCCAGACAAGGCCACTTTGTTTGAAGTCTCCCATCAAAACTGTATCCCCAAATTCTTCACAGGCACACACGATGTGAGGAAATCTACAGCAGATCCCGGGAGAAAGCACTCAGCAATATGAAATCTATTTTCACACATGCTATGGATCTTACGGCATCAGTCACATGGTCATTGCGCACACACAGAATTTTTAAAGCTCTTTTCTGCTACTTTTTAAGTAAATTAAAAACTCCCATCGCCTCCCAGGCAATTAGGCTGAGGCTCTAGGACTAGCTCAAAGCACCGAGACACTAAGTATTTTCATTTAGTGGTATTTGGCATGAAAATATTTGTGGCTTGGTGAAATTTTGCACACACACTCTCCTACTTTGCTTTTTGGGATGTGTTGGGGAAATGGCTATTTTTGCACGAACGTAAAAAAAACCCCCATGAAATTATGCTCCTTTTTAATGAAAGGGCGGTTTTGCTCAACAAAACATATGCCTTTTATTAACAGTATTAATAGAAATGGGCCTGCTTTCAAGCTTGCAACAAAATGTGACAAAACCCAGGGCGGGCGCTCAGCTGAGCTTCAGGCACCAGTCCCACCCGATGCTGCACCCCCCAAAACCCACCTCCCTGGGAAAAAAACACCCCTCCGAATACACAACTAAATACCTCCAACGCTGGGAGCTGCATGAGGAGTTCTCTTTGCAGGACGCCTTCTCCAGCTGGGAAATTCAGGAGATCCTCTTTGCACCACGCAGCAGCCAAAACAGGAATGTAAAATCTACCTGCATTTTTTTTTAATGCCTCCTCAGATCATCCCGAAGGAGCCACAGGGGTGGTTTTCACCAGTGGTGCCCACACATCCATGGAAGTTAATAAGAGCCACGCAAGTGCCAACCCTCTAGCTGGCATCAGGAGCCGTGTGTGTGAAAGGCTGCAGGAGAGAGCTCTGGAAGAATCCACACCAGTTCAAAGAAGGAGAGCCTGTCTTGCTAGAAGTTATAAGAGGGGGAATAACGAGCACCTTGCACTGATCAGGGGGATTAAGGTGATGAGCAAAGCACCTGAAACAACTTTTCCTTCCCACCTGGACTGGAAGAGGAAGAGGGCTCTCCTAAGCAAATAAACCAGCACAGTCCTTTTCCATTTTGATGATTTCTTGCCATTTTACTAAACTGCCAGGCAGACAGAAGCCTTAACCCTGACAACACCCATCTGAAAACTTCCAGCTTGATTTTATTATTTTTTTTTTACTTGCCTGACTCCCTTATTAAATGCTCCCTGGCTCTACATGAGTGAGTGTCAGAGGTGCAGTATTTCACAGATCTGGGGGTCACTGCCTGATTTGGCACCGCATCTAGATACTGAAAGTTCCTCTTATTATAGATAGTGTGAAGAAAAATTAACAACTCTAGACAGTTCTCTAAACTGGTAGTCTCTGGGTATATTTGTTTTATGATGATGGCAATGAAGTAGCCCCTTATATATTTTCTATTGTTTTCAGTAAAGACACTCTTTAATCATAAACTGACATATGAAACCTGCCTATTGGCCTATTGATATTTCTTTCACACTGAGCAAGAAGCCAATATCCTATTTTAAATATAACTTTAAAAAATGACATTACCTAAGAAAACGCTAGCAGTATTCCTGATAAAATATACTGTGGTGGGGCTGAAAAGTGCATGCAAAGCAAGCTGCATTATTAGAATGTTTAAATATTAATTATACCGCTGTGTAGTAAAGATGATCAACTGTGAGTGTCAACTAATTTTCTAAAAGCTGCAATGTTGGATTTTGTCTAAACTTCTATTGTTAAGCTAAAACTAAAAGCCCAGCAAGTTTAGTCTACTGGAGTGTGTTTATTTTTATTGGTTTCTGCATAATTTTTTCTAACATAAACCAACTTTAACCCCTTTACTGTAATCTCTGCCAGTGGAACTCCAATAGCACATCATAAAATTCCTATAATTCTTCAAAGCAATGTAGCTGGAAAAGAAAAAAATCCATGGGCACTTTGCAACAAACGCCAACTACGAGATTCAGCCAATTGAATTTAACCCTTGCGAGCTCATTTTGCTGACAATATAGGCATAGATATACGTTTAGCTTGCCCTCTGATAGCCAATTTTGTGGGGAGAAGCTCTCAGGCACGATGCTTGACGCTGGGCTGGCTCTATTGTGTGAGAAACCCCGCTCAGGTGGTACCTAGTGCTGGTGTGTGAGGGAGGCTGAGCAGACAGATGGGGAGGCAGATGTACAATGCTACATAAAAGTAGAAAGACTTATATTATCTTATGAGAACGCCTTAAGTGACTGAGCTCAGGCAGCAGGCGGAGGGGGGCCGGGGTGGGAAACCAAGGGTTAAGTGAAAAATGACTGTCATTTCTCTCCGTGCTAGCAGCTATTGCTTCCTCAGACTTTTAAGAGGAGCCACAAGACTCGAGTGAGAGAATTACTTTGAGATTCTTCTGCGAAGACAAAGAAATAGTGTGTGCCGAGGCTGGTAGGCTTCCTCCCGTCACTCATGGATGCTCTGCCAGGATTTCCCACCTGAGACAGATTGCGACGCATGTTCGAATCACTCATGCACGAGAAGCAATACACAAGTTCAGTGTAAAGCCACTTTAAAAGCTCATCGGGTGCATACTTTACTTGTACAAAATACCTTATTCATGATGGAGCAGTGAGGGCCTAGGTAATTACTTGAATCAAGGTGGCCTCAGAAGTGTTTAAATCTACAAGGACACTTAGAGCATGAATAATGCAAAATAATTTGCATCTAAATTTTTTAAGTGTTCTTTATTCAAAAACTAAAATGCAGTTCCGATTAAAGTTTGATGAGTGAAAGCTGAGCACTTCATACCCACTGTGAAACGTCTCCTATTTGTGGAAATTATTTCAGACAGTGGTAAAGGGACAAAAGAGATCAAAAAAAAAAAAAAGTTGGTGATTAATCTGCATTACTTTTAAGCCACCCTTATTTTGTGATGTTTGGTGAGTAGGAAGTTAATTTCCAAACTTGCTGATCTGATACCATCTACATTCCACCCCTTTAAAGCAGCACCATTGGGAGCGTAGCTCTAATTATTAATCAAACAAAATCACTATTCTTTTGCCATTGATGATAGCGCGAAGCAGCTCGTGTCTCTGAGATTTGTCCGGTATCTTTTAGTGCAATTAATCTCGCCTCTGTCCCCCCAACATCTTCGGAAAAGCCTTACGTGCAAAACCACCCCAGCTGCCTCTCACTCCATGTGCTTATAGGGCACGGGCTTGCGTTTCTTCACTTGGAGTGTGTTGCATCCCTTTCTTTTGAATTTACCATTGACAGCAAAAACTGCCGCGTATATCATCAGTTCAGCACTTTATTATATCGTCTCCATTCCTATTTTAGAACGTGTTGAGCAACCCCCATAAAAATTGTTAAAGAGGAAGGAGTGAACAAGACAAATGTTGTGTAATGCGCTCGCTGAAAATTATGCTTTTCTCTGCCTGGGCTGGAGGCAGAGGAGAAAAAGGGAGAGGGGAAGCATGTCAGAAACAGCCGTGTTCACATGCAGGCGTCAATGAGCCTGTCGTTAAATGTGCTTAATTCACAATTGTGTTTCCAACGCTCGAACCTGCCCGTCTCGCTGGTGGGCACTGCTCAGGGAGGCACCAAGAGAGATGTTTGAAGTTGGAGAGCTTCAGAGATCCCCAGAGATTTCTATGGGAGAAACTCCACGGGTCTGCTCCCCGTTTGTTGCTGCCCTCTAAACCCAATGGTTCGCTGCGCTACGACAGCCAGACCTTCCAAAAAGCAGCTCCAGGAGCCAGAGGGAGGATTTTTTTTCCAGCTGCTATAACCTCAGGTTGGGAAATCTGCTGGGATCCAACAGGTTCTGCAGGCGAAAGCTTTGACAGACAGTGAAGTTTGAAGCGCCGGCTAACTGCGAGCAGCTAAACTTTAAAGGCCCCTTTGCAAAGGAAAATCATTTTCCTGCTGCAGCCCTTATAAAGAATAAAGACTCCCAATTTATTACCCGCTCCAAAGCTGGCTGCCACTTTATTGGACTTTCAGATGAGTGTGCTCGCCACGCTTTCTTCGGGAGAGGATCTGCTACGTTTTTCTTGGATTTGGAACAATGCGAACATTTTTTTAACTCATTGAACAAAGATTTCCCCAGCAACAGACCCCCTGCTCAGCAGGTCACCTATCTTTGCGACAGTTTTTCTTTTCCCACGCTAACCCTAGGGCTCATTTGCATAAGGTCTCTGTTGTGACAATTAGTTTCAGGTGAGCTGATTTCTATGAGGTTTGCCCAAGACGATACACAAGCTCTGGGCCTCCCTGATCCTGGCCCTAATTGCGACTGACTGGCACCAGACACAATCACCCTCTTGATTCAGCAAATTGTCCTGCAAGTAGCTTGTTGTGACCCCGCAATGCACAAATCATATCATGTCAGCCCGGCATAGTAAACAGTGAATAAAGCAAATTCAGAAAAAAAAAAAGAAAAAGGTTTCATAATAGCTCCTCCATCTTCCAGCCCCAGTGGACAGGATGAATACAAATTAAAGCTATATCATATCTACGTGCTGGTGGAAGAGGTACCGCTGCCCTGACTAACAAATTTTGGGTTTTAGGGGGGGGACTATTTTTTAATTTGAGCAGGAAAAAAAAAAAAAAGAAAGATCAGATGTTGCTTCTTTCCATCACCTGGGGAGAAATTCCCCAGGTAGCAGAGCGAGGTCGCTGTAAATATTTCCTAGCTCGTTGTTGTGGAAATAAGCAATATGCTCTTTCATCATCTCAGAAGCTACAGGGTACATCAATATGCACATTAGTTGGGCTCCCAGTAGTCTCTGGTTAGTTTAAAAAGCCGTGGAGGTCGGGCAGACCCCACCTCTGAGCACAGCAGCAAAAGTCAGGACAGAACTTTTCCCGTGGAGCCCCAGGAGGAGCCATGGGTGCAGGAAGACCTCACTCCACCTCCTCGCATCGCAGCGGCCCCGCATCGTGTTGATGGCACCACTCTGGGCTCCGTCCTGCCTGCTTTGGGCCAGAGATAGATAACCCCATGGAGGTCGTGAGCACAGAACTGGCTCTGGTATTGACTTAGTCAGGGGAAACACGCAGCCTCTGAGACAGGCAGAAAAAAAGAGCAAATAATAAATACAAAGGGACAAATGAGAAGTTAACAAGGATGGAGGAATACCTTTAACTGCCACGCTAACAAGAACACTCAGTAGGGACGAAGAGCCATCCTTATCTCTGATTAACTCCCTTTTCATCAGTTTGAGTCATAGTTTTCATGCTATTTTTTGGTACGGTGCTCGAGTCTTTCCTGCCAGAGCAGCTCTGGCTGTGACCTCCACCCCATGAGTGTGAGCCAGCAGAGATTCCCTCCCCACCTTATATATCGCTTTTTTTTAAAAACGAGATCTAATTTGCAAAATATTATTCACCATAGAGACAAAAGAGGCTCCCCCACTGTAACTGGGATACAAAGGGTAAACTCAAATTCAGACAGGTATCAGACTGAGTCCCTGACTTCAGAGAGACTCCACGAGGGCAGGATTAGTCCCACTGAATATATTGCACGATGATCATTATGTGAATTAAATTAGGCTATTAGTTTTGGACTATTTTTATTCTCCTGGGGAAAGCTGTATTTACATTTGGGGTTTTTTTTTCCTCAATGCAAATTGCTTCCCCAAATAAAGAGTTATGTGAAAAATCCTAGTAAAAAATTTGTTTCAGAATTATTCGCTGAACATGTGCCAGTGTGAAAGGTCAGCCTGCCAGTCCCAGCAGTTTGGAGCTGCAGTCAAGGTAAATATATATGCAAAAGAGCATCTGACACAGCGCATTTCTGTTAACCCTGCAATCTTATAAACTGATTAGAGGCAAAAATATATTAATTGTTTGTATATATATATATAAATAAAGATAAGATTTAATTAAAGAAATCACCTCTCTACTGAAAACACCGAGTTTTACCCTGGGAAAAACCTTACTTTCAGGGTAGGAGACCTAACTCTTCTTTACTGGTACAAGTTCATTGATGTAAAAGTCATTACATCTTCTCGCAGTTGTGTGATCTCAGGATTTGGTTATGATCTGGGGTTATGTCCCGAGCATGACTGTGTATGTGCAGAATTCCTATGAACGCGGCGGGGAATCCCCCACACACCTGCAGGCAGGGCAGGCAGGATGGCCCATGGCAAGGTCCCAGGAGAGCAGGGGCTCCTGGACTCCCCTAAGCTCACACCCTCCACATTTACAGGGCATTTAGATCATGTTTTGATGCAGAAACACCAAAGGCAGCACTCACAGAATAGGACATGACTAGGTCATCTACTTCTTCCAGTGATGTGGACCACTGGGTGCTGTGGTGGGAAACCACCCACACCCCTTTTGGTCTATCCAGCCCAGAAGGGAGCAGATGAGGAAGGACACTCAAAGCCCTGCCTGCCATGAACATCTCCATTGGCAACAGCAAAAGTCTCAACACTGTTGCCACCATCAAAACCCTATCAGGCTTCGACTTAGTTCAATAAGCCCATTACTTCCAGCCTGAACCATTGGTATCTTGTTCAACCATGGTGGTGGCAGGTCCAAGGTGTTGACCGGTTGGTTGCAAGCAGGTCAGAGCATGGTTGTAGATGTGTAACAGGACCCCTGACAAACTTCACCTACTCTATTTTTAAAATGCATGGCATTTTTTTGTCCTGTGTCCATGCTAGTGCTTTTATCCCTCTCTCGTGACTCAAACCATACTTTTATGGTGAAGGCAATGCAACGAGCTGATGTTGAACTTTAACCTTCAGCAACTCTGCCTCTAATGTAAGGCAAAACTTTTAGATTTTAGTAAATAAACAGTTGATTCTGACAAAAAATGACTATTCCCTGAGGGGACATTTTTGTGAAACTGCGCCAGGTACAGAAAAAATGTATATTTTTTGGCTTGGTCATGGAACTGTCAAAACACAACTCTAACATGTTTTGCTGCATATATAATTTTTTTCCCACAGCTCTTTCTGAGCAATGCTTAATTCTGAATTCTTTCTGCACCCAGCATTTGCAAGGAAATCGATAAACGCAGAAGAAATTCAGGCTAAGTTTCTAGGTAAGTGAAATAGAATAGCCAGGAGAAAGAAAAATGAGAAAAACAAGGCAAAGCTGGAGAAACTTCACTAAACTTTCCAATAAATAATATTTTCGGAGTAAAATTCACCCTCAAAATAGGGCTTTGGTGAGATTTAGGCAGGGAGTAGGCTGCTGGCTGGCCTTTGGTACATGGACTAAGTTTCACCCTCCGTGCTGAGATACCTTAGTTTCATTTTATTTTTAACTTCTCTCTTTCTCATATTTATATGTGTATATGTAAATCTCGAAGTAGCTTGATCATAGTTGTGATTACAAACTTCACTTTTACTAAAAACAGCTATGGCACTGTTCTTTAATATAATAATATATTTTCCTGAGTGCCTTCTCTGTTTCATTCCACCAACTGAAACAGAGACAATTCTTTGCATGTTGAAATGTGTAATTATCATGTAGCCAAAAGGGAGGGTGTAATTTTCACATCTGATTACAAGGCAAGAGTGTAAGCGAAGCTGCCTCGGTAAACTTACACTTGTTTACAGAGAGCAATACCTTTGATATTAAAAACTCCAAACATGTAAAATGCCGGGAAAAAAATTAAAATTGTCGTGCACCAAAGCTAAACAACAACAACAAAAAAACCTTCAGCATTTTTTTTGGCATAGCTACAAATGAAGAGTCAATTCTTCTGAACTTATGCTGGCCCTCCTCAGTTGAGATGTTTGTTAAAAAGACTTACAAATTGTTTTTGCACAGTGTGCTTTACTTGTCGTGCTGAAGGTTAAGAAGTTGAAGCTCCAGCTTTAATTTTAAAAAGGGGAACTTCAAATGTTTCTGCTGTTTACAGCTCCATTTGGTCAGTTTAAACTAGAGAAATGCTTTTCATATTTGACTTCATCTTCACAGAATTTACTTCTCCTAAATGTGACTGCATTTACTTTCAAGTTGCTTTTTATTTAACACATTAACTTCGTCCTCTTTACTTCTCTCCTTTTTTTTCTTTCTTTCTTATACACACACTGCTGATTTACCTTCAACGAAACGAGCTTCTGCTTATGTGAAAATGTTATTTTTTGGCCACATAGGAAAAAGTGGTATCAAGGAAAGGAAGAACTGTTACAGCGGATATCACTTACCAAGGAGATTAAAGATTAGCAGAAAGATCACAGTACAGGTAGAGGAAAAAACTACTGAAAAACCAAGAAAGATACTAGAAACCATAAAATTATATAAAAGTATGATTGCTGAGGAGTTATTATCATATTCTTAGAAACCATTAAAAACTCTGTGCAAGCATTGCATGTCAAAGTATGATAAACTTACGCTTTTGCTAACCAAGAAAAAGGAAAAGAGAGAGAAAGAAAGAAAAACAAATTATTTTTAGTATGTGGAAAATACAGCTTTTTGCTGGAGTATGAAAAAAAATCATATCATTAACGTGTAATGTCTATCAACAAGGCTATGATAAGATCCTATTTTCTAAAGTATGCTTTTTTGCTGCCCTAAAATTAAGTTCCTGATACCATATTCTTATTAAGAACACCATATCCAGGGGAAAAAACACCTACCACAGCAACTAAGGCATTTGAAAAATACAGTGTGACCCAGTAGTAGGGGTAATTCGAGTTGAAGATGCATGTAGTTACTTTAAAAGTGTTTTTGTCTTGTGCAGAAAGACATGAACGCAAGGGCTACTGAAAGAAATTTAATACCAGGTGGGGGTTGACATTAATCTTTTATGACAATAATATTGTGGTGTTACAGGAGGGCAAAACCAAGTATCTTCTTGTACGTATAACCACTTCCCTAAGAGTCTGTGCCTGTCTTACAAACACACATATAGAATTGATGTATAGCCCCAAATTTATAATGAATATGATTATATAAAGAGTCTTCACTAGTTCAAATAATCGGAACCATCCTCCTGCTTCCCTTAGGTGTGACCCAGGCTTGCTCTGCAAGGGCTGTGGGAATGCTATTTCTCCTGCAACGGGCCAAATCTGGACCATGAGGGCTGCTCGTGAGACCAGGGTCTGCAGACCTGGCTCTGCACGGTGCAAAGCCAAATTCTGCCTTCAGATGTGGGCGATACCACAAAAGCCAACGGGGTTTTGCAGGGGTAGCTGGGCAGGACACAGTTCGTGTTACTCAGGCTGCAGGGGTGTGCTGGAGGTAGGTGCAGTTTCTGAGCAGTATTAGTGTACTTAAAACAACAAAATAATGTCTGTGGAACACTAATCAATGTTTGGTGCACTTCACATTTTTCACTGAGTTGTTAGAGTACATTTGCTTATATTTTGCACTATTTTAATTTAGCCATATTGATCAAACTGAACACTCAATAAGACCCTAGGCACCTCAGCCTTATTAAAATTAGTCAACTTGAAGTAAGTGAGCTGAGGAAGTAATGGAAACTATTCAGAGATTTAAATACAGCGCAGCCCACTTAAATA
This sequence comes from Aegotheles bennettii, assembly GCA_013398125.1. Lineage (NCBI taxonomy): Eukaryota > Metazoa > Chordata > Aves > Caprimulgiformes > Aegothelidae > Aegotheles > Aegotheles bennettii. The sequence continues at coordinate 216,415 of VZRW01011454.1, read as the reverse complement.
AATACCTGTTAATGAAATAAATCTGTATATGCACATATTTTCTCAGAAACAAATTACTAAGGGGGCCCTTTAGAAGAACACAACTCAAATGCATCCATTAGTTTAAAAGAGAAGCAGTTCTCCAAGCTCTCTGTGTACACTCGTGTCCGCTGGGTTAAACTTGGGGAATCTGTGCTGACCTTTTCCATCCAAGCAGTTATCATTCTTTGGAGTTTTACAGTGTCAAAATTTATAAAAATGTCCCTAATTAACCTGTAAGTAAACACTATTGTGTTTTTTTGGTAACTCTCCCGTTTGAGTTTATCCCAGTAAGGGTATAAATCAGCTGGGCCATCACCCAGACGAGTACATCTGGGTAACTGCAGAAGAAAAATAAAAAGCATTTCACTAACTTGACTGTTCATATGCAATGGAAAAAAGAAAAAAAAGAAAAAAGTCACGCTGCTTAGTCTTCACAAATAATATGTCTTTGTCTTCAGAAAGTTGGATCATTTTTTTTCAGCGGGGTTGAGAGGCGCAATTAGAGCACCGACTCCAAGGCTTGACTGAAGCGGTGATTTGCAGTACAGCTCCTTTTGGCACATCTCTGGAGCTCCAAATATTGTTTTTGAAAACATTGCTGTTTTTCAACAAAAATAGGAGATTAGACAACATCTTTAACTGATTAATCCTCTCTCCTCTCCAAGGGGGTGACCTGTGATAGTGTGTTATTTTAGCCAGAGAAAAAAATTGCAGCGTGCAGCAAAGTCTTCCTGCAATACCTACAAACGAATTGAGCTAAAAACTAGGTAGAAGATCTGTGGAGGTTTCCTAGCCTCCCTTCATCAGGGGCTGCCTTTAGAGGGCTTTGTATACTCATTTTTTTCCCCTAGTCCAATAAAAGATATTAGCTCTTTTCCCTAAGCAAAATCCCTCTCATGAATCAGGTCCTACACTTGCAACTAGTGTGATATTGCTGGCCAGGTTTCACCCCAGTAAAATTCTAATCTATACTTTGTCTTTTAGAATTAAGAAGAAAATGCATATCAGCAGAATCTCCCCTCTACTTTATTTCATTTATAAATTACGAGAATGATGCTATTATATATTATTAATTTCTGCTGTTCTCCAACTCGGCTGCAGCAGTGAGCTGCGGATGTTGGAACGGTGTAATTATGTTCTAGTAGGGCAGCCATCCGTTTCCTTTCAAAAATTTACAGGATTCTTAATCATGCTGCTCATTTGGGTGCGCAGTAGCGAGGATGGCGAAACACAAACAGGGCACGTTCGTTTACACAGGAACACCTGCTTAGCATGATAGCAGATGTCAGTCAGCAAGCAGAACACAAAAGAAAAATATCAACAACAGCAAACTAGAAGCGTTTTTAACTTGAAACGGGGATATCTTGGCTAGGGGAAGCCCAATGAAGGGGTGCGTCTTTGCAGGTCGAAGCAGAGGCGTGGCAATGATTTGGAAAGTCTCAGCCGATGTTCCCCAGGGACCAGGTCAACAAAATCTGGCCAAACCCCTCGCTGGATGATGGGATGTTTAACAGAGCATTTCTCCTTCGAGAGGGTCATTTTTTGCGAGCTTGATGCTAAGCATCTTGCAGGGGTCATTGTATTTTTGATAACTGCAGCAAAGTAGTTGAAAGGTGTAAAATACACAGGACTGTTGCTCCGTGTGTAAGGGCTTGCCAGCATTTCCATTGCAACCACTTATTCTCAAGGCTTTCTATTCCACCTCTAAATGTCTCATCCCGGGCTGCCTCTTGGCTTCCCTATCTCAAATTGAGAGCGTTTTTTTTTTTTTTACATATTTTATGAAATAAAATGATGTTAGCGGAGGAGGGAAAGTTCACGGATTCCAGCCTCTCCCGGGCAGCGCTCCGACTCGGGAGCAACCCATAAAGACATTGGGAGCGCGGCGCGCGAGTCGAACCCTTGCAGGCGGGTATTAACAACCTCCCTCAACGCCATACGCAGTAACTACTCTTCCACAGGATTGTTAGTATTCAGAGCAAGTCAACTTGCGTGGGTCCGTGCATTAAGGGCTCCCTAAGTATGCATTGACTTGATACCCAGTAATGGCTTCTAAGGAGCCGTTATGTAGTACCGTGTCAATGATCCATGCATTGAGGACTCCCTAAGTACGCATTGACACGATAGACCGGAACGGCTCTGAAGAAGCCGTTACGGTCTATCTTGCCAATGATCTGCGGATATTGGCAGTGCCTCCCGCACTTCTATAGAGATTGTAAAAGTCTCTGAAGAAGCTGTTATGATCTCAGTGGAAGAACCATCAATCAGGTTGATGACAGGGTTTCATTTTGCCATTTTTCCACCTTATCGTTGGGAAGCTTTGTTTTACTTCTAGAATTAGATTCAAAGACCTGACACAATATAAAGGCTGCCCGCAGAGTGGCTCTGGGACTATGTGGAGGTAACCAGGATCAGAATATGACCTCTGGTTTTATTGGTTCTAGGTTTTAGTTCCAGCTGACTTGCTGGGAGGCCTCGGCCAAGTCGCTTCAACTCTTTTCACCTCTGTTTACTGTCCTCTGGCGAGCATGGAAAGGGACAACATCTTTTGAGTTGAGATTGCTGTGGGGTTTGGAAAATGTTAATTTAGACTAGTTAGAACTAAGGCTTGTCTCAGCATCTCAGCACTGGTGCAGGATGCTGAGATGAACAAGGCGTGTACTTCACACCTTCCACGCCCAAACACACAGGCAAAGCTATGCTGAAAGGAAGTTTTACCTCTGAAATTTTGTAAGCTTTAGCCTATCGAGTTTATATAGTTTCTCTCAACTTCATTAATTACATTTATTTACGATTATGTTTTTATTTATTTCCATCAGTCTGAGCATCACTGCTTGGCAGAAAGTCATCTTTATTTTCTACAATGGCATACATTTCTATGAAAACATTCTCAACCTCTTTTTCCACGTCTTCTTTAGCACATGAATATTTAAAAAAACACTTTGAAAGTACATCATTGCAGAATAAAGTTTTAATTCATGCAAAGTCTATGACAGTAAAATACTACTTAACTAGCTCTTCCATAATCTTTTGGGGAAAACTGGACTTTTTATTCTTTCATATAGTAGAAAATAGAGAGAGAGTGAGTACCCTACCTACTTTATACTCTACTCACTAAGCAGAGATCCTCAACCAAGAAAAACTAGAATGACTGGGCAGGTTGGGGTACCATACAGAGACCTTGTCTGCAGCCAGGCTGGCCTGAAAAGTGTGAGCTCAAAGAAAAAGAAACTGTGCAAAAGGAACAGGAGGAACATTATAGAAGATCAGAGAGGATCATGATAAAGCTGGGGAAGCTAAGAAGGCAGAGAAGTCTCAGGGAGCAGTGGTCATCTACCCTAGGTACCTCCCTCTTGGCACTTACAAACTTGGATATTTTTAAGTGTGTTTTCAGATGTGTTGAAACTCTAGGGTTGTCCATAGTTAGGTACCCCAGATCAGTTTTGGCAATGTATATTGTAAATTTGGATTTGCGTTGTAGGATGTAACCATCAGGTCCATGGCAACACGGCAAGCGGTCAGAGGAGAGAAGACAACAGAGTATCTACTGAAGGCTGGACACATGCTCAGCTTTTACTAACAGAGTCCTTCCACCAAATACCTTTCAGGTAGAGGAGTACACGACATATTCTGGAAAGCCACAATTGCCCCTTGGCCAATCTCCTTCTCTCCAAAGTGAAAACTTCAGTGGTCATTATTAATTCCTTGAGAATGCATCTCTGGGATTTAGAGACTCTTTGGGGTGACCTTGAGAGCCTATGGGCAGCAACCACCACTGCCACCTGAATTTCACTGAACATCTCCCTCCACGCTGCACGTTACAAATTTGTATGAAAAGTTGCATTTCAAAATGTGGACAGCTGAAGACTTATGTCCTTTGGAAAAAACTAAGCTTTGCATTCAATTTAATCACCTGGGGGTTTAAACTCCAGTGAGAAGGAAAGGGAAGATAATTTTTTTACAATGATTCAGACCACGTTTCACGTGAGGTCTTTCATGAACCCTCTCAGGTATATCACGTTATGATGCTGCCTCCCCGACATGAGCTGAGTCAGTTCAAAATATCAAATATTTTTTTTGACCTCTGAGATATGGAGAGGCATTGCTCTACTTCCATGTATATATTTATTAATAAGTTTTTACACGTTATAATTGAAGCCTGGCAGGTTTTTTAGCAACAAGGGCTTAAGAGGAAAACTCACACAATGTAATGTTTTGTGTCCTTTTTTTTTTTTTGTCCACGCAAACTGAAAAGGTGCAAAGCGCTGGTAAAAGTACATTTTCTAAAATTCAAAGCCTTTTAAGAAAGGTACACAATGCGAGAATACGCAGCTGCAATTTTAAAAAGGCTACTGTTCCTTTAATGCCCAGCTGGTCCTGAGATGTAATAAAATTGACATATTGATTCCTTTGAATTTACAAATGCCTGTTTCATAAACTCCATCTCCAAAGCCTAGGCATCTTTAGAGCACTGTCATTTTTTTCTCCAAATGGATCAATTATGTGCCCACGTAATCCTGTTACCTGTGAAATCCATGCATACTTCTCCCATTTGCTGCAGTTCCCAGGCGGACAAACTTGCATTATGTACGCATAAACAAACAGAGCATTTTCCTGATATTAGGGATTGTTTTCAAAGTGAAAGGCAATCTCCTGGGTCCTTTACTCAAAAAAAAACATACATAGTGTGGTGTTCCTCCAAGTAACCTCACTGCACTATATGTATAATTATTCCACAACATGGCAAATCATTAAAAAAACATTGAGTCCCGCTATCTCAAATACTTCAACTGCAAAAAGGCACCAAGACTTCCCAGCCAGCCCTCATTTTTCTGTTGGATCAAACTTTCCCATTTCTTTACCAGCTCCTTTATTTGATAATTATCGCTGTGGCCATAACGAAATCATTTTCATCAGAAACATTTCTGTGTGACTTAAATGTCAGAAAAGCACCCCAAGCTGCAAACTTCGCTGTGGAAGTTTGGGGCTTTTTAATGTTATTTATAGGATAATTCATCTTTTCACCATGCTGAGCACCTTTCCATCATTTACACACACACACACAGAGTCAAGCAGGCATTAACCTGCAAACCTACCACTTATGCATATAAATGCATCACACATACAACTATTCCCATATCCCGTGGCATATTATTTGTATTAATATATACCATGCACATAAACGCATTTATATACACACACACCACCCTCAAATATAAGCAGAGAAAAATAGAATAAATGTGTTTTTCTCTGTATATGAATTCTTTATAAAGTACCATGTATGTACATAGATATGAATTCTCGTTTCATTCTTCCAGGCTGTGCTGTATCTGATTTTCTACACTTCACTGGGCAACCAGCAGTTCAGTTACACTACACTTCCACTGTACAATTTGTCTCTAAAAGGTTCCCAAAATTAGGAAACATCTTGTCTGCTGCATGACCTGCTCACCGCTGTGCCTCAGCCCGAGATGCATCCACACATATAGAGAGGATGACACTGAAAAAAAATAAATAATATATATATATGTTTGATGTTTTGGAGCCCATACAAGTTGCCCAACACACCCCTGCCATTGTGCAGGAGTGGGTTTTAAAGATAAATGGCTGCACGTTAACCAGATTTGACATGCTGCACAAAAGCAGCCACCTTTGGTCCCATGACACAGCCAAACAGAAAAAACAACAAGCAATCCTGGCAAAAGATGTCCGAGGCGAATAAAAGCCCAACAATTTGTCACATAGTCGTTACAAAATGTTCCAGGCACTGGGGCTTGCCATGGGATGGCAGAGATAAGAAGAGGATGGAAAAACGAAGGCTGAGGGTGCTGGGGTGGCAGAAGAGTTAAAACTGGAGGAAAGCTCCGGTAGTTACAAAGGGGAAACAAAGAGGATATTTTCATTTGGCTCTTTGCAAAAGGCACACAGACCAAAAAAAAAAAAAAGCCCTAATTAATTAAATCAAGAAGCTCAGTTGTTTTGAGAGGTGATTGAAATCTGACATGCAAAGTAGAAATATTTATGTTTACTTTCTATTTTAGGAACCTGCCAAGCTACTTTTCCTTCACTGCACTTCCCCACCACTACAATGGCCATGGCTCAGTTTATCCAGTAGCAAACACTGCTTGTTCGGGGCCAAATCCTGCTCATGTTTCTCATGGCACATGGACTTTCCTCATGCAGATGGGCCCAGGAAACTCAAAAGCTGTAACTGGGGGTGAGGACTAACGTGTGGCAGCAGTGCAGAACCTGATCTCCTGCTTCCTTCAAGTTCACGTGAGACAGAAAAGAAAAAGCCCACACTTGGGTTTGGTTGGATGAGGCTGAATTTCCAAATGAGCTTGATCTTACAGCTTACCACTGACACCAGCCACAGGCATCAAACCTGACTTTTTTGTGTCCCACAGAAGTCACCTGTACACCCCCACCAACTGCAGTCGGGTTAGGATTTGCACCTATGCCAGCTCGCTAACATTTTGATGTATTTTTACAGCCCCTACACGGAAATAAGGAGCTCAAATCCATCAGTGCAGCTGCTTGCTAAGCTCACATTTTAAAATACCTTTCAGTCAATAATCATCATTGCTTCAGTGATTACCGTTAGCTTCTTTATATTCAGTGGCAGAAAACTGGATGGCGGGGCGGGGGGGGAGAGCAGTTAAAAGCAATATTGCTTTCTAAATTAGAATAATCAGTTGTATAATAAACTCTGAGAATTTGATTATTAGAAACATACATTCATGATTTTCTCAGTCAAATTCCTTGGCATCCGCCTGCCGTCTGACGGAAGGACGGCTGATGCTTGCTCTTCCGCAGTCCCAGAGAATGGCAGAGTGCTTTAGAGATATTAAGCCCCGCAAAAGCCCTGTGAATGACTTTGGCAGTATTTCCCCGTCTCATAGACAGGGAAAACGAGCACGGCGAGGTTAATTGACTTGCCGGAGAGCACACATGGCACTTGATGCTGCGCTCACCTTCCCCAGCTCTGTCTGCGCAGAGCCAGGGCTGGGATAGCATCCCACCACAACACCCACCCGCATCCTCTGTCCGGTGATGCTACAGCCTCCCCACAGCATCACAGCGGTCCAGCACGGCCTTGCCCTTGTCCTTTCAGGGGCCTAATCCATTCGCATGAGGTTTTTGTATGAGCAAATTAAATAACGTTGAAATCGCCTCTGAAGTACACAGGGCTTATTAAAAAAAAAAAAAGCCACAACAAAAAAAATCCAAACAAGTGTCAGCTGGAGGAAAAGTTCGTTATTATACGTTAAGGAAAAATTAATAGCAAGGTCTTCAATAGTTAAATTACATGGCTAAATCAGTCTTTCTTCAGGAAGACCAGCTTGCTTTAATTAAAGCATGTTATGTGCAAAAGCCATCGTGCGCATGTTTTACAGCAACCTGATACCAACACCTGTAGGTCCCTGCTCAAAAATTCAAACTGCTTTCACATATTCCAGCCCAACGATCGACGCTATCAAAAGTCTGAGTTATTTTTAAATATACAAGGGGATAACTAAGCTCTGTGTGGAGTCAAGCAGGGGGACGAGGACTGTTGGAATCACGGAAATGTCAGTTCCAGCAATGTGTGCCTCGGATTATTTATTTTTTTTTTTGGACTGTCAAGAAGATTTTAAATCTTTAATATCTGCTTGTTGTCAGGTTTGCCTCCAGCTTTTTGTATCTGCGGGTCATATTTTTATTTATTTTTTTTTTTTGTGAGGAATTAGCATTTCTCATTTGCTAGCTGAAAGTTTAGAGGCAGCACCAAAATACCGATAAACAAAGTTCATCTAAGGGAAAATCTCTGTATGCATAACCTAGTTAACAATTCTTTTATGGTGACGGAATGAAATTTGAAATGCATGTTGAAAAAGAGGGTTTTTACAGAAAGCATTGGGTACTACCGAGGCTTTTCTAGTTGCGCTGCACTAATTTTAAACCAGAAATCATTATGATTTCCATGCCATATTAGCATCTCTTTTATTTCGCGGTGTCTGTGCTGCACTATTTCAACTCACTGCAGGTTGCTGTGACTTTTTTTGATACCGCATCATTTCAACACACACATACCATAGCTGAAGACTTTCGGGATTACCGAGGACTCCAATAGACATTTCTGGCCTTTGTAAAGGATCTTAGCCAAACATTTTGTTTAGTTAAACTCTAGCTGATGCCACGACACACGTAATATCGCCCCCCAAAAAAGTGCAAAGCTGATGCATTGTGCCATCTCTGGCAGCGTTTGCTCAGCGTTTGCTGCGAATAGGGAGGGAAAAAAAAAGATACCGAATGCACGGATTGATTTTCAAATTACCTCAATATTTTGAAAACATTTTCACCTGCATGCTGAGAATGCTAAGAATAGGCAGGAAGGCAATTGTGCATTTGCACAGCCTCCACTGCATTCATTTATAAATTACCTCATCACTGACTGAAATTAACACTGATTCTTACAGGCAATTTCTCAATTTCCAATGCTAATTACATTTTTTTTACTTTTAAATTCTGTACCACCTGTTTTGGGCAAGACATCTTAGGCAGCGCGACCGCATTTAATCACAATTTTAATTAACCGCCCTGTAGATGTGAAAAAGAAGCAATTATAATGTAGATGAATGATGATTTTTCTGCATTAAATTGTTTTGTTTCCCTGGTATGTTGATTGTAACACAGCACACAAATACAGTAACTGTACAATTTTTTTCTATTGTAATTTAGTAATTGTTTTTGGAAAACCAGTTTGGGAATGAGTGACTTCATCTGTTTACAAATTGATTGATACTGTTAACTCACTGATTGCTGCAGCATACATTTTGTATTGCACAGCCTAGCATAAAATATAATTAGGCATGCACAGACTTTGCAGCACCATTTTGGAATCTGAAAATCAACTGTAACCGAAGTGTGTTTTCCTTGAGCATCCTACTATCAGCCGGGGCTGATGATACGATAATCAACAAACAATGGGCTTTTCCCATCCCGCTGCTGGTAGAAACCCTCGGATTTAATCTGATAGTCTCACTGCATAAGTTGGTTTGTTGCTTGTTGGGGTGGGTTTTTTCGGATTGTGCTCTGCCAGGCCTGGGAGCTGAAGGCTGGCAAGTCTGCAGCTCCCCCAACTCCCTCGGATTGCTGTCGGGAAGGAGCAGGCAAGTGATGGAAAGAAACAATGATGGCAAAAAGAGCCGCGGTTCACAAAACCCGGGGATTGTTACTGACACGCGTGTGCCAGGGCACCAGCTATCCCCAGCTACACGTTACAGGGGAATAAGAGCTCAATCTGATTCCTGGCTGGCAGATACAGACCATCCAAGTTATATATATATATATATATCCCCGTGGAGATGCGTGGAGACTGTACCCATCGGAGGGAAAGTCTGCTTGCTTTCCCAGGGAGGGAGGTCACGCCGGAGTGGGAAGGGAGCAGATGTGCAGTGCTGGCAGCACCTGGGCTTTGGGAGATGGTGTCACCACCACCATGCTCCGCTGGCAGCCTGGGACGGTTCTGCTGGGGTTGTCCCACCTTGAGGCTGTACATCCCCCAGTACAGGTGGGATGAGGAGCAGGGGCATGGGGAGAAGTTCACCCTGGTGCCCTCAGCACTGGGGGGGACCCCTCAGCTGAGAGGTGCCAGCTCTCCCGCTCCCAATCTCCTGTGCAGCCCATGAGGCAACAGGTCTCCACCAACTAGGACTCGTCAAGAGGTGAGAGGCCACATCAGTATATGTGCTACCCCATCGCCACCAGACCTGCAATGGAACCCACAGTGGACCAAAACTAAGACACTGAACCAAAGGGGCGAGGCAGACCCAGGGCTGGCTCCCGTACTGCTACTGTCTAGGGGGGGCACAGTGGGAGACATCTTGGGGGGTTCCTGGTCTCATCTGCTGGCCTGCTCACTTTATAAATATTTGCTAAGATGGAAGGGCATAAAGTCTACTGTTCAGTAGGTGATTTTTGTAAGAATCCAGCTATCCACACATAAAAGGGTCTATTATCTCACTGTGGAAGAGATTTACATGCGTAACTCCCATTAACTCTTATGGGACTTAGGCACGTAAATCTCTTGTGCATCTAGAGAAGAATAGACCACATAAGGTCTTGTGATCTATACTGCTAGTAGGTTTAAGTCCCTTTCATTTATAAAGCTATACCAAAATTAACCATTAAAGCTTATTCTGTGCAAGCTGTCCCCCTACATATATCACCCAGCTCTCTGTTTGAAGTACTCGATGTAAACGCATACTGAGAAAAGGTACTGGAGAAAGCAAGCCCATTCATTTCAGTTAGTAAAACTGTCATAGCTGAAAGGAAGCCGACTAAGGGCAGGTAGAAAAATTGTACAGGTTCTGCCCAGCAGATTCAATTTCAGATTTAGACTGCACTGTTTGGAGAAGGAATACTTTCATTTTGCTAAATGCTCCCTCCTCCCCCTCCTTCCCTCTCTCCGATCCCTACTTATCGCCCTCAAGTAAAGCACCATGCCTTGGACCAAACAACCCGGAGTGGCTGGACCCTTTACACAACCTTTATACAATCAAACTAAGATGCTGCATCCACTACGGAAAAATAAATAAACCTTTTACTTCATAAACTTGTTGAAGCTGAAACGTTCATTGGTGAGCCTGTAAAAGTGGGAACATCTGTGCTCCTGCTGGGATTTGATGTCTCACCACAAACCTTTCCATAAGCACTTTGTCTCCAATAGGAAACAAAGAGGAAAATACCTGATCCCCAGCCCCAGTTGGGCAGCTCCTTCTATCTTTACGTCCTGACCTACTGAGCATTCCTGCCAGCAACTAGCTGCTTCCCAGGGCTACCTCCGCCATGGAAGCTGGCTAACTAATCTCTTAGCAAACACTTGCAGCAAACCTGAAGAGAGTTTAAAAAGGCGGTGAAGAAGGGGAGAAGAAAAACACAAAAAACCCTCACTTTCTACAGATAAAACCTACAGCGTCTCTAAAAGAAGAGAATCAGAACCTAAATATAGCTCCATATGCTCGCGTTTTCTCTCGATGAATAGTGAGATACAAAGTTGTGGCCACCTAATGAACATATATATATATATAAATCTTAATCCATTTTCCTGCTGCCTTGCACTAACCTGCCATAACCCAGCTGGCTTTATTTCTGCCTGCCAATAGTCATCCAACTGTGCTTACAGGTACTTGCAGAGCACCGCTTTCATCCCAGCAACACCGCTGGGATGATGTGGCACTTGAAAAGTCCATCCTGCGTGCCCTGCCTGCACACGGGGCAACCTCTCCTTAGGAGCTTATAAGAAAATCCACTGTTGAAATAAATAACAACTCTCAACAAATGATCAAAGAAGAAATAAATCTTTTACCCTTCTAAGACTTTTTTTTTTAACTGAAATCCCATTTTTTAACTGGATAACAGTTAAGAGGCTACCAGCCACCTATTTTTCTGGGAGCTATGTTTTAAACGCTTGCCGCATGGATATTGGACGGACAAATGGATCCGTAGTTCTTGGGAGCAAAAGCTTCTAAAATAAAGTTTGTGTGTAGTATACGAAAACATATTGTTTGGAATTTAAGTTCTAATATCTAGGAATAAACAGAGCATTAAATCAAGCAAAACTGTGACAAGGCCAATATGCACATGGATGATGCCAGCGAGGCATCTCCAGCCCTTTGTTCACAGCTTAACAAAACTGTGCCGTCACACCACTTTAGCTCAACAGTGCCTGTCGAATGGGCATCAGCAGATCAGCCAATGCCTGTCACACACACAGCTGAAAAACTGTTTGAAAGCAAGGCTTACTTTAGCACAAGTCTGGTAGGAAAAGTGAGAGGGATTTTTAATCATCTGGTAAAGACTACATAGATATATTCAGGGGGAGAAAATACTATATTGTCAGTTCTCTTGCCCAGGGAAGTAACACAGTTTTGCTCTTTTTCACCTTTAAGGCAGGAAGGGGTCTGGTGGTGTTGCCTGTTCCTTGCTGTGCTGCTCCCTTCCACGCTACAGAAGATTTGGAATTATTTTCAAAGCAGGAAAATTGTGTCAGGGTGGGAGAGCGTCACGGGGAACAATCCTGATTTAGCCAATAATGTATTAAAAATGAATTTTCACATCATTCCACTTGAAGCCCCCCCCCCTTCCCGCGACAGAGGATAAATGAAATAACATATTCAAGGAAATGTTTGTTTTGATTCTAATGTAATTATCTCCCCAGATGAACATCTCTTTGGGTTGGTTGGGGGTTTTTTTTGAGCTGATCAAAATATGTTTTCACTGGTATTAACAACCTTCTCCATCACTCCTCTGAAGAGTGCAGGAACACAACACTGCTCCGCAAGGAACCACAGCAAAAGGAGCTTGGTAGCGACAGCAACTTCAGCTCAGCACTTTGCTCTTCGTTTTAACACTACCCTTTTTTACCTCTTTTTGGTTGTTTTGGGGTTTTTTTTACCCACCTCTTAGCCAACCGGGTACTGGGGAGGGCTCCCAGCACGCGGATGCTCAGAGAGGGGGGACTGGGGGTGACAGTGGGAGGACTGAGAGGG
>VZRW01011454.1:172856-187662 GCA_013398125.1 Aegotheles bennettii | reverse complement strand
TTTAATAATTATTATTTTTATTTATATTTTTCCCCTGGTACGAGTTATCTTGACTTTGCTAAAAGTTTTGTTGCCACTATTTGCTAAATGCCAATGTTATTTTCCTGCCGGATGCATGACTTTTCCGTGCCTAAAGATACCTGTAGCTACAGAGACAGATCACACACACACACACAGAGTGATGATATCTTAATGAAATATATAGCACAGTGCAAATATCCTGAAATCAGATTCAAGTATTGTTAATTTGAATTAGATCCTCTCAGGTCCAGAAGACACTGCCTATAAATCAAGGGCAGTCTGGCAATTCCTTAAAGAGCTAAACTGAATTCGGATGCATATGATAAAAAGAAAGAAATAGAATAAAAAGTGAATGCTAATTACTGACTCCCTCGATTTCCTGTCACCCACGTTTTAGATGAGAAAAAGGAAAAAAGCAAAACCCAACCAACAAGTTCTCAAAATAAATTAACCCCATTACAAACTCCTTATGTATTGTTCATACATTCCCAGATTACAAAACGAGAGGATGAGCAGGAGATTAAGAGAAGCTGCAGCCCAACCTGCAATAGTCACATAGCCGGTGTCACATCATTAAAATATATATCTGCTGTGACACGAAAAGAAACAAACCCTCAGACCGTGTGATGATGCTCAAGGGCTTGAAGGAACATGTTGGTATTGTCAGATAATCCCTATTCATAATTTTGCAGCCTGTTCTTTCAGCCCTCAACCTCACAGTTTCTCCAGCTCCGAAGTGCCTCAGCAGGGCTTGCGTCGGAGCCATCAACTGCTCTGATCTTCACAGGAGCAGCATAGCACCCAACCTTATTAGATGTCATTTGAACTTGGTATATGGGGGGGTGGGGTTTTTTTCTAATTTTTGGACACTGGACATAAACATTTAGCAATCAGCTAAACCCTTCTGAGATGGATTTTAACCTTAATCCAGGCAATGATTTCCTGCCCTGCTCTGAACTAAGGATGGGTGTGCAGCTTCTTTAGGAGATGGAAATAATGACAGCCCATAGATCCTGCCTTTCTTTATTGGGGTGGTGCTGCCAGCCCAGCTCCCGGCCCCTTCACGATCAGCATCCCCACGCAGAGCCTATGCCTTGCTCTATTTTAAACTTTTGCAAACACGATCCCCCCCACCCCACCAGTTTAAAAACAAACAGACCCAAAATATCCTCACAAATCCCAGCTCTCTCCTTGCCTAAGGCACCCAGTGCTGTGGCTTGCAGGGCAGTTCTCTGGGTGCAGTTTTCCCCTCTTTTCCTTAAGTTTTCCTGCGTGGGAATGCAGGGAAGTGAGATGGGAGCAGCCAGGTGGTCCTGATGCAAACCTGCCCAAGTGATGCCACAGGCAATGCCAGCTGCCTCCTCTGTCTCCTTCTCCTCAGTGGGTTACCCTACAACCCATCCTGGAGGAGATAACCCCCATGGAGATAACCCCATGCTGTAGGGCCAGCCAGGGCAAACCCTGCTACCAGGAGTTCGTTACCATGAGAAAGGATCTGTGCAGGGACACACACACACACACATCTGATGCCCCCTGAGATCCCATGGACACCCAGCTACGATGGGCAGGGGAAGGGGACCAGCTGCCAAAGGCACAGGCCCTGAAGGACCTTGGCCTTCTGCTGAGACCTTCTGCCATCGTGGCTTTGTGGGGACCTGGTAACATGGGCTGACAGGATGATACACGGCCTTATTTATTTTGGTGTGGTTGCTTTTTCCCCAGCACAGGATCAGTAATGGGGCAAGCATTTTCTTGCCCTTGTGAAAGGAGGAAAATCAGGGGGATAGCAGCAAAGATGCTCTAGCTGCTAGGTTTCAACCAATACATTTTAGAGGCTGGTGAAGACAGAGGTTTAACACCTCTAAAAACATGTTAGCTGCTCTGAGGCTTTTACTTCAGGTCCTTCTTAGCTAGGGATCTCCAATATTTTCAAGGCCAGGCTGGATGGGGCTCTGAGCAACCTGATCTGGTTGAAGATGTCTGTGCTCACTGCAGGGGTTTGGAGTAGATGACCTTGAAAGGTCCCTTCCAACCCAAACTATTCCATGATGATTTAATGAATATTTTCCCCAAAGAGTGGAACCCTTCCTGCACGAGGGATTAAACATCCCCATGAAGGGGACCCAGACATGGTGTGCCCACTTACAGCTGAGCCTGGGGAGAGCATCCTTCCCCACAGACTTGTTCCACCAGGGGAGCGGCTGCTGTGAGCTGGGGGCTCCTCATGGGTGCTGGCTGCTTCTCATGAGCAGATCCTTGGGGTGCAGAAGCTGCCCTCGCCTGGGGAAAAAATTGGGAGGTTGCAAAAAAACCCAACAAACCCCAAACCAAGAAGGAAAAAAAAAATGCCCGTGGGAAATTATCTTCTGCAGTCACCTGTGGTGGTAAAAGATAGGACAGGCTGGAAAGCCCCATGTTGCCCCAAGGTCTTGCTGGATATTTTTGCTTAATACAGGTGTTCCTATAAACTAAGATTTGTTTAGAGAGCAAAGCCTCTTTTTTATCCATTTATCAATTTATCTATTTATTTATTTTTCCCATTTCCACATGGAGGAGAGGACACAGAGGAGAGGAAGAAGGGGTCAGGGATCTCCCACCTGCTGATGATGTATTTGGGAAGAAACCTTTTGTATCAACATTCCCAAAGTTTTCAAGTTCCTCTGCGAAAAAACCCACGTAGGGATGGGTTATGAGGCAAAAGCAAGGGAGAAGATTGTCTGGCTTTAATTTATCTACCCCTGGGCATTTCTAACAAGCAGATCTCACTGTAATATTTAATTTCATGTGAGTCTCTTCGTGGTAAAAGTGAATATCCTTCATAATTTTTTGCTTATTTTGTCATTTATGAAGTCACTTCTGACGGCCTAGAGCTGCTCAGCTCCCATCCACCACATACATCTGTCTGTCTGTGGTAGGAGAACACTCTCTGCAGGACCCAAACCTGCTTCTCACACTGAGCAGAGAGGAGCAAAAGGCTCTGGCAGCTAGGAGAAGTGGTGTCAGGTCGGTGGGCGAGCATCCTCTGTCCCCTGTCCCTCACCATGAGGTGTAGATGGTTTTCCTTCTCTCCTGGGATCCGTGATGAAGTTTAGATACATTTCTTGGCTCGGTTGGCAGTGATTAAAATTCACTGCTTACTTTTGTTTATAGTTGGTTGTTTACTTTGTTGAATTTTTAAAAACTTGTTAGAATGCAATTGAACACAGATTCAACAGTATTTAGGCTTGAAAAATAAAGATGCATTAGAAAGATGCCTATTATGCTTCAGAATTATTAATTGACATTTTTATGATGAATAATTAATCATTTGAATAATTTTCGTATCTCTGATCTGAACACATATTTGCATATCTAATGTCTGATTTTAAATGTGGTTTCTTTAGCTGCATTCTCCCAGGACAAAGACATGAAGTAAGTAACATCTTAATGCAAAACTTTTTTTCTTTGCTGTTGTAAAAGTATGTTTATTGAAATGTAAGTTTCTATCCTGTTACGAAGCTGTTAATAATCTATGCATGGCATGTATGCATTAATAAGACCATGTATCTTTTGGATATGAGCACATTTAGGCCTCATTTTCTTAAATACAGTGATAAGGTCTCCTGCAACACATACACGTTACTTAAAACCATGTGAGGTTAAGCTAGGAAACCATAAAGAACTATCTCAGATACACAGTGTTCCCTTCTTGTTCACATGACACTTAGTGAGAAGACCAAAGGTTGTTTTAATTTTAGGTGTTTAAAATATCAAGAACTCTTAATATTCATTTTTAGTCACCTCCCAGTGGACCAAAATCAGTATTTTCTTGTTATATTTTAATATGCCTAAATCATAGTCCTCAAGACCCCCCTTGCTCGTAGCTGGTGGCAATAAAGGAAGGACATCAGCTGCAGAGCAGTTATAAGTTGGTCAGCAAATAGGTGCAAGTAATGGTGCTCGTTGTGCAACCCTGCTCGGCATTGGGCTGGTATGAGCACAGCTCAGCCACAGGGGGAACAGAAAGGAGGAAGGGGCAGCCGGACAAAACCGTAACCCAAAAGGTAGAAAAAAATGAAATAAAGCAATTAAAGGACTAGCCTCTGCTCCACTGCCTCCCACCACTGGTTAATTATCACAGGAGCACTGTCCAACTGCAACCCCAGGAGTTGCCTTTGCTTATGCCTGGTCTGAATTTGATTTGTTAAGAAATGAAGGTTTTAAAGAATTTTTATATAGTGGCACATTTAAATGCATAGGAGGTCCAAATATTCTGAGTATAGGTTATTGGCTCCTTCTTGTCATATTGAGGAACCAGGGTGATAGATGCTCTAGAAATACCTTAGATTGGTGAAGTACTATTTATGTTTAGCAAATTAAAGAAATTACCCTGAAATGGAGACACAAATACATGGTAGTGTTTGAACTTGCTCAGTGCCATGTATATAGGGAAGATAGTATGTGAGAAATGTAAAATCAAAATAAAAACTTTTAATCTCTATTTTTTTTTCACACCAGGCAGTGGAAAATATACCCAAAAGATACTTTTTTTTGTATTGTTTTACAGTGGAAGTATATTATATAGACTATGGTAATCTAGTGGGCAATATCTGACAGACAGATACTGTATAAAGAAACTGTGAAATGTAGTTCTCAGAACAGGCTGAAGTTATATTGAATAGGATGTTTAGCAGTTGCATATGCTCAGTGATAACAGATTTTCATTTTTTTTTTTCTAGAGGGGGGTCGAATTTGTAATAGTGAGGGTGGCAAAGTTGAGCAATGCTTGCAGCACGGAGAGCCCAGCTCTGAGCCCAGAGCCTGGACCTGCCGTGGCTTTGGCCATCAGGGTGGTGGCAACAGCAGCAAGCTCTCTGCAAAGAGACAAGGGGAGTACAGATGTTAAACCTCTGCTTCTTGGTTCTGAAGGCAGGAGAGAAAGCAAACATCCCTGAGATGCACCCACGCTTCTCTGCAAAGGGAGACATCGATTCCTTTTGGGGTTGGGGTCACCCCTTGCCGTGGGCAGCAGGAGCAGCAGCAGTGCTGGGGTGGTGGCATCTGGTACTGAGAACATCGGTCAAAGCCCCTCAGATGTTGTTGTGCCTTCGTGAGGCTGTTGGACAACTTTGTGGTGGATCTATCAACCTGGAAAATGGAGATTTGTTTTGCTTTAACCAGGCTGAAAGGTGACTATAAATTATATAATTACAGAGCAGCCCTTGTTCTACTAATCTGGGACTAGATTAAATTTACTTCTCCTTGGCTTTCTTAGTGTCTCACTGTTTTCCCCTTGACTATTGATTAAGCTAATAAAGGTGAAAGCATTGGCAGGAATCTGGGTGCAAAGCTGCCATTTTGATGGCCATCTGAAAATTTCAGACTCAATCAGTTGCCCCTACCAGTTCTTACCACTGAACTCTGGGTTGCTGGCACCTCTCCAGGTCATCTGCTCCGTGGTGTTCCAGGTCAGTGTCACACTGAAGGTACCGATGTTGGAACAAGTAATTTCTCCATGCTGATGGTGTTAGGTGCATGTACACTCCTAGCAATGCTTCTTACTATATCGCTCCAAACTTGCTCCAGGCAGCATCTAAACTATTTTAAACCTCACCATCCTTTTTTAACACACATCAGCTATCCTGCTTCAGATCTCTGACGAGGATGTGAAAACCGCAGTGTCAGAACAACTGCTGCTCTCTTGGATTCTGACAAGCAACCTTCAACCTGAAACCCTCTAAAAATGGCTATTTTTATCTTTTTTTTTTCAAGTTCAGAAGACAGTATACTGACTCTATTCCTTTCCCCTCTTCTGACAGGCTGGAAATGGGTGCAAAAAATGAACGAGGCAGAATGTGACAATACTGTTCGGTGTCCACCCAGTGGGTCCACCTGCCAATGGGCCTACCACAAGGAGGTTATGAATGACTCTGATTTCCCAAGTTCTGGTCTAGGGAAGAGACAAAATGGTCCCCAGAATAATTTTTGGCAGCCTGGCTTGGGGTGCTATGGACATTGATGTCCTTGGCTCCCCAGAGTCAAGAATTGCATCTCTGGGTCCTTATCTCCTGTGCTATAATTTGGCTGAGCCATGTCCCCACAAGTAAAGACATTTTCATGGATCCAGCACAGTGCACATATTTGGAGAGTGATATTAATTATTTGCCCTCTAATTTAACATGTGAAATGGGCAGCAGATGCCTCTGAAGACAGCAAAGATGTGAACAGGCCCAGAAGATACCAGGAGGGCCCTGGGTGGCCAGGTTGGACTTGGTGACAGTCACCTTGATGGCATCCTCCTATCTATCACTTGCCTGTGAGTGTAAACTAGACTGAACATTGTGCTGTCCAAAGAGTGAAAGCAAAATTGGTGAGATGACCCAGTGTTTGACATGCAGACTGCTTTGATGAGAACTGGTGGGGAGGTTCAGGGCAGTGAGGTCAACCCTGGATGACTTTATAGCTCATCTACACCAATGACTCTGCTGGGGAGACTCTCTACATGCAAGACCTCTTTCCCTAGCAAATGGGGAAAGGGGTGAAGTGGTGGAGCCCAGGCAAGAGAAAACAAACCCAACTGTGGCACAGCCTTGGATATGTGCTGCTGGAGCAGGTAAGTGCTTGGTTTAGCTCCTGTGCCACCACCCACCCACCAGCTGTGCCTGGCTGTGGTGTCTTTGACTATGCCGAAGCCTCCCTGGCCCTGACACTCATTTTATGGAAGACAGGAGCTATCAATGAGGTCTGTGCCTGGAATTTGGGAGATAGCATTTGGGATGTAAGAATGAAGGTGTGGAAAGCTGTATCTGATATTTAGTGCTGGAAAATGGATGTGGTTAGAGTTTGGAGCAGTGAAGAAAGTGAGGCAAGCTCTTCCTCCTGCCTCATGGTGAGGAGGGAGAAATATAAAGCAGAGACTGAAAACACTGCAAACATTTGTTCTCATTGTCAGATGTTTCTATAAAATCAGTTGTTACTGAATCACCACTGAAGTTACTGAGCATTTAAATAAGGAGAGAGTGAGAAAAGCTAAGTCTAATTATATGTTTCATGCCATTTACAGAGGTTTCCAAGGGATTTTCTTTTAATAAAAGTGCAGTTCATCGAAAAGGAATAAATCCTACAATTTTGTTATTTACAAATCAACTGCTTCTGCCTCGAGCTGACAGACTTATCGTCCATCTCACACCCTTCTTCCCACCCCAAAATGCATCCAATACATTGATATTTCTACTAATACATTTCAAGTATCTGCGTACTATATTATGCTCCTGATGTTGGTAAGAAGAAAATCGTCACAAAGGCATAAAAAACTATTCTTTAAGAAAGACAAAGAGGAAGAAAACCCCACAATATTGGAAAATGTGCAACATAGGTGATTTCCAGATGAAGAGAACAAGTGCCTTTTACATCCCTGCCCACCAATTCCTGAAGATTTCACACCAGAAGCCAGGCTGGAGTTATGATGTAATCAATTAGTTAAAATGATTTACTAACGTAAAATATAAAACCTTTCTGATGATTAATTTTTATCCCCTTCACATTTTTTTTTCACTGCCACAACCGCTCTGCCCCTTTCTGACTCCAGATTATTTAGCAGTTGACTTCCATGTTCGGAGCGTTACATATCAATCTCCAGGACCAAAACATGCCACTAATATTTTCTCTGCTACGTAATCTATCGATGCAGCACCTAACCCTGCAGCCCTCATCTGTGCTTCAGAGAGGAGTGAGTTGTATTGGATAAGGCCCAGAACTTGCTCCTAGTTGAGGCTACCCTCCATTTAGGAGAAAATAGGAGAAAAACAAGAGACCACGTTCATTCTTGGCCAATTTGGTTGCTGCCATGGCACAGGAGTGTGCTGACTGCTTGGGTAATTGCAATGCTATATGCAAAGGATACAGAAAAAACAAAGGAATGAAAATTAAATGGTTTCTTTCAAGTGCAAAAGTACCATGCATGTATCACATATGCTCTATAGAGGTCTCAGACTTGCCCCGCAGCAGCCCTGTCATTCCAGGATGGGCCTCTTTCCTGAGCAGACGTTGTCCGTCGAGCCAAATTGTGTGATTGTTTTGTGATACGGATATTTGTGGACTGGGGACTAAATTAAGGACATTAAACTCAATTTCCTTAAGACGCGAGCCAGATTTTAATATTGCAGCTGTCCAGAGGTGAAAGGGTAATGAGGACATGAGGAATTCCTGGACGGGAAAGGGACACTTGGCCCAACAAGTCTGTCCCCCTTCAAGTTTATTACAACACACCTCCCCGCGTGGTCGATATATCCTCCAGCCCTGTCTGCCTATATAAACATGTCTGGCTATCTCTTCTGTTCATTAATACTTCGGTTCACTCAGTGGTTTTATTTGACATAATGCCTACTACGCTGAGAATTGGATACCTCTGTGTGGAGTTACTGTTTATTCTTAGACTTTTCATTTTTAATTGGCATAGTATTTTTTATTTTTTTTTCTTTTAAACTCACCAGATACAACCACTAGTTCAGTTTTCATCCTAATCATGAAAATGTTAATGTTTAGGTCCTTTATAGAAAGGGATTAAGCTCAGCCTTCATTTATATCAAGCATCTTTAACAGCCAGAAACAACGATTGCTTCATATCTTATTCCTATTTGAGTCACTAAAGTTCTTCTCTGGAAAAGGTGATCAAAATTGGAATTATTGGAGAAAATCTGTCACGTTCCTTGTGCGATAACAGTTCTTTTGATTTGCAGGCTATCCTTTGCTGGAGTGTCCATATCACACTTCATTTATACTGAATTGGCATTGATTCAAAATTGATGTTTGACAGATTCGGTATAATTTTTAAGGTGGAGCAGGACTTTTGGTAGTCAAGTATTAACTTATAATGATCTCCTAAAGTCAAGAAACAGCTTTGAAGGCTGGTGGGAGGAAAAAAGCTCCCAAGAAATCAGTAACGTTACAAAGATTTCTGACTGCTGAGTGGTCTTCGTTTATTAAAAACGATCTCCCTTTAAATTTTGTGCTAGCAAAGTTGAGAGTGAATTAGCATACAGATGCTTCCTCAGAATGCCGACATCTTAAAAAACCTGGGTTTTTCCCTTCCTCTGAGGCAACTCAAAGGAGAATGCCATTAGCGATCTGAACACAAATATGGGGAAAGAAACACAAGTCATAAATAAATCTAAGTGATTTTGAAATTTCAACGACCAATAGGCTGGTGAAACAAAAATACACTGGGTGAAATATAAAGTGGGAAGCAGGCAAAGTAGATCACTGTGATGCAAGATCGAGAAAAGACTCTTAAATTTGTTAAGTGCTTTGAAATCTTAGAAGACCAATATATTTACAGTTATTTCTGGTATCTAGCTATGCTCTCTTGTTTAGGGAAGCAACTTGCTTTTACGATCAATAGAAGGTTTTATATTTTCTTTTGCTTGTTTTCTTTTTTTATTTTTAAATATTTTCCCCTGAAAAAAAGAGGCACTGCTAGCAGAGATTGTTTAGGGGAAGAAATTCTGCACCCTGTTGAGAAACACTGAGGTTTTAATCAGGAAATTAGAGGGCAGTGCTGGGTGGACAGGGAACTTTGAAAAAATTTGAAACAGAAGAAAAATAAGAATCTCTTGGTTTCAGGCAGGTGAAGAAAGAGTTATGACAGGGAAGAAAACATGAGCATGGGTGAAAAAACATAAAATCAGTATACAGTATCTAAGAGGCACAGAAAACTTCAGGTTTATATCCAGGATCCACAGTGATTAAGAAAGCCTTGTGAAAGTCTCAAAAAATTTTACCTTTGAATTTGGACGATTAAATCCAACCTGAGGATCCAAAGAGGAATTGAAAATGCCACTTTGGGCTTGGATAGGATTACTCTGGGCAAAGAGGGATGTAAAAGACACATCCCATGGCACCTATTGGATTGTAAACACTCATAACTTAAATCCTTGGGTTTTTTAATTCTTTGTCTAAAGGTACTATTGTACAAAAGTTGAAGTTAGTGTAGTGACTACAACAATGTCAGACTGCTCTCCTGTGAAGGTCCCTGTGTAAGGATAATAAAAAGAATTATTGGTAAAAAATGTATAACAATAAGCTGAAATTTTAATCTTTGTACAGTTCTGATAAATGCTCATAAAGCCACATTTTTTGATCTGGCTGTTGAAAGATGGTCTATTAAAATGAGTGAAGTTGGCATGGCAGTAAAACCAACAGTTTGGCTCTACTGTTGAGCAAGTTGTTTGAAGTAATGTGGATGTGAAAGTTGAGAAAATTGTAGAGCCATAGTGAGCAGAGCCTACTCTTCATTAATGCTATGTTTGATTTCAATACCTGGTGAAATTCTGCTTAGTTACCATGAGGGATAAAATTACTACCAAATAGTCTCTAGTTCAACAACCTCAGATGCTGGAATGGGTCCATCCAGCCTTGTTTAGCGATTTTATAATTCCATTTTATTTTTTCATCAAAATTTCTCTGAGGACATATCCTTCTGTCAGGTGAAAGGCTTAACCATTGGACTTCAGAGTCCTGTTCATGCTTTCTTTGCCTCTTCCTTTTATGGTCCTGGACCCTGGGGAACATTAAAAATCCCATTGGGACTGAGCTCAAGGGTCCCAGCTAGTATCTTCACTTTTCTCCAGCTCCCTAAGACTTCTCCAAGTTTTAGGAGAGCCAGCCCCACTTTCAAGGAACACACTGAAAGTGAATGCAGAGGAAACACTCTTGTAAATGGGTTTTAGGAGCCGTAATCTCTTCAGTGCTTCTGAAAAAGCATCAGGAGGGCTGATAAGGTCCACCAACACAGACCTGAGCCAGGGCAGCACAGAAACAAGCCCTGAGGCTTTTGTCCTGTCCCCTGGTCTGCTGGTTACACTGAGCTGTTTGGGACAGGTCTGTCACCCTTGGAGCAGAAAGAGTCTGACAGTGCTTCAAAACTTGAGCTTGGGTTCAAGGGAAACAGGACTGGGTTTGTTATCTGACCCTTACAGCAAAAGCCTAAGGTAGCCATCCCTGGGATAAAAGGTCTTACCCAAACACTGGTGCTTTAAGTTGGGATAGGAAAAAGGTGGGGTTTTGTTTTTTGTTTTTGTTTGTTTGTTTGCTTGGGTTTTTTGTTTTCTTTTTTTTAAAAAAAATTCAAAACATCTTTTAATCTCCTCTAAACTTCCCATCTCCTAAGGATTAAAAAGCTCAAAGCATCCTCTTGTCTATCCCTTCCCCTTTCCTGGCATTCCTGTTTGTCCCTGAGCTCTTTCCTCTTCTCCAAGCAGCACCCAGATTTCCCTCTGCCCCTTGCCTAGCACCCTCCACCACTTCTTTCCATCCCCCTGCCCGTGTGGAACATTTTTGCACATTTTCCACCGCATCAGAAAAACCCATTTACTTTGCTCCATCAGCTCTCTGCTCCAGCCTAGCAGCACATTCCTGATAGAGCTGGTGCTGCATTTGCTGGTGATCTGGATCTTGCATTTATAACTGGTGTTAGGCGATTGTTGCTAGAGCCCCTGTAACTTTTATGTCCCCGGCACATTTCGATACCTTACCTTTGATATTCTGATTTAATCCTTTTACATAGATTAGAGACAAGACAAGCTCCTAACCTGACCAAAGCACTATCCTGTATTGACTGCCAATCTCTAAGTCTTTCGGTGAATGCTGTTTCCAGACCGTTATCAGTTCATTAAAGTTTGTTATCGTTTATGGGGTGGCTCTGTACCTTGCTGGTAATCTCCAGTGTAGGATCTTATCAAACACTCTTTTGAAAGTCTAGGCATATTGTATACCATCCATAGTATTTTTCTTGTCTACCTTGGCAGGGATATCTTTGAAAAATTCCAACAAATTATTTGAGCAAGATTTCCTGCTCATAAATCCACGTTGGTTGACTCTACTCAAATTAGGATTTTCAGCGCGTTTCCTCACTAAATCCTGCAAAACCATTCCTATTCTATTTTCATAGCCATGAATTGTGTTATGTTAACTTGTTTATATTATGATTTTTAAAAAATATTTTATATGTATGTATTCCTCTGCATATGCATGTGTACACAAAAATGCGTATATGTAATAGAGATTATATTGAAGTATATTGGGCTTAAAAACTGAATATGTTAAAATAGTTAATGCAGTATAAAATGCAAAGGATGGAGTTAGGGACAGATCTTTGGCTGAAGTAAATGAATTTGACTTTGAATACATTTTGCTAACTTAAATGGTGTTAACTTGATTCATGTGAGCTGAGGAGTTAACCCTTATGCACTGCACTTGCTTTACTTCAGTGCCAAGAGATCAAAATGACTGTTGGGATGCTCTTTAACATTTCTGATTTATTACAGATCTCTATCCACATTTCTTACTGATTTCTTTGGCTCAAGAAGTGTATTTTTATTTGCTGCTGCAAAAATAATTCTTAACGTTTTATTAAATTATATGTATTATATAATATTTTGTTTCAGATTAGTAACTTCTTATGCTTTATTTTTCCATTTTATGACTGTTTTAGGATGTTTATTATCCTTCCCAGCTTTCTGTTCACATTTGTAGATCTTTCTATTACAATGGTGAACCTGGTAACTTCTGGTAAATACAGTGATTAATATTAAATTCATGCTTACTTTGATTGCAATACTGGAGACCTAGAACTTTACACAAGATATAGTCCCTCCCCTTGAAATCAAATGAAAAATTTAAGACTAAACAAATGGAATTTGTATGATTAGTTCTTACTAGACTTGTTTAACAGGTGCTGTAGTTTGGGAGCCACCATCCTCCCTAAACAGAGCTCTCTGCCAGGTCTGTCCAGGTCTTTCTGCTGAAGTGTGATGATACTTTGTGTGGACTGTAGTCTGACTTATAAATCACAGTGAGGAACAAGCAGTGAAGCATTGTGGTTATGGTTCCATACAGAAACAAGTTTTCATGGAGAAGCAAAACCTTAACTTTTTCCAAGTTTTTGTTTTGTTTTTTTTTTAATGAAAACTGGGTTTTGCTCTGAAAGAAGATGAATTTTCATGAAAACAAAATAAATCTTTTTTTAGTTAATGAGAAAACAAGTCTGATAGAAAATCCTTTGACCAACCTGGGACCACCCTTTTCTCACCTGTGGCAGAAGCATGAGATGGCAATCAGATCTAAGACAGCTGAGCTTTCTGCACTAACCAAGGGAAGAGCTAGACAAAATGACCTGCATTTAGGCTAGGAAGATATTTGGGGACACCAGAGGCTCTGTGTGCCTTCCTCAGCAGCCTGGGAACATGCTTGTGGGCAACAACCCTATGGGGTTCCCTAACCTCCACCCCACCAGGGTTAGACACCTTTCTGTCAATGGCAGAGAAGGCTGCAGTGTGGTAAGAGGCACAGCATCAGCTGCTGGTGCTTGCTTTCACATGATCAGGTGGTGATTAAACTGTGTCAAGACCATGGGAAAACCCACTCAGTTTTAACTTTGGTCTGAAGGAGACCCAAAACATGAAGACAACAGCTTCATTATGCTTCAGTGGTTGCTGCCCACTCCTCTTGACAGAGCTCTTCTATCTTGGGGGAGAACTGGATTGTAGGTACCTGCTCCCAGGTATGTTGATTATATTACAGTGATTAAATAATACATGGAACTGGAGACCAGTCTTCTGGTCATGGGACTGCACGAGGTCAATTCCATTTATAAACTGCTAAGCCCTTGGTTTGGTATGCCAGGAACAAAAATATCTAAATGAGAAACTATATTTGTTTGATGAGATCCCATCTTTGAAGTCCAGTCAGAAGAACATTTTAAACAGAATAGCATCAAAACACCCCCTTGCTAGAGCATATTTGTTTTCCCCTGGTTCACTACTACCACTTTGCCACTACTGTGTATTATTGACACATTTACCCCCGCCATTGGCCATGTCAATTTTTCTCTTTGAATGATAAATAAGAGCATATTTGAGTTTTTTTAATTGTTCTTTGGACTGGAGTTTATTTACTTTGTGAATCTCCCAAGCTTTTCTCAGTATATTTTGGATTGATCTACCCCTTAAGACTATGAGGATGTTTTTGATAGTGAGGTTTGAACTCCCTATCATTAACTTTAAAAGTTACATTGAAACTAAATGTAATTAAAGTTAAATTTTATAATTAAAATGAATTTTGTAACAGTATACATGCTCGGCTGTGAGTATGGGGCTCAGCATAGTTACTGGCTGCTCAGTGAACTAATAGCATTGCCACTACAAGCAAACTTTGTTAGCTTCCACATAGTTATCACAGCAATCAATACCTGAATAATTAAATTCTTCCATTATCAAATTCTAGTCTTCTTTATCAGCTTTTCTTCCACCAGTAATTTTGTTGTCTTAATCTGGTTTCTTCTCTGAAAGTCTATAGCAACCTTGGTGCCTCACCAGATAATCTTTCCTGTCTTCTCTGTTAAGTTCTCTAACCCAAATTATTTAATGCCAAAATCTGAAGTCTTCCAAGAAGATTCCACTGAATGGAAGCTTGATCAAACTGTATTTTGTTTTGTTTTAATACAGACTACTAATTTTATCTTGTCTCACCCTTGAGTGAAATCCTATACATGTAAGTATTTGAAATTGCCATTAATTTTCTTGATTCATTCTCTTATTGATTTTCTCTCCAACTATTTCCATCCAATGTATCTAATAATTATTAGAGATGAAGCAAGAACCAAATGCCTGCATCCATACCCCTCTGAGCTTTGTGGCTCACGCTCATCTTCAATTAACATAAATGTGAGCAAGGAAGTTTCCAAGCTAATACCAAATTCTTTAGTGTTGCATTCTTACCTTCAACTTTTTTTGTTGCAGTGTTTTTGTTG
>VZRW01011454.1:126725-172833 GCA_013398125.1 Aegotheles bennettii | reverse complement strand
CATTTTTCCCCCCCTGTTGCATTTTTTTCCCCCCTGTTGCATTTTGATGCAGTTTTGGTCAGGGGTGGCTTCTTGAAAAAAACCTTTGCACATCACAAAGCTTCACGTTCTCCTCAGACCTGATGCTAATGAGCAGAAAGGAAAGGGAAGGATTCCTGCTCCCTTTTATATCCCTGCAAATGCAGCGAGGCCGAATCACTCCAACTGCTTTCATCTGTTCATTACTCTATAAATGCAACACTTTCGGAAAGAAATTCACTGTTGAATTAAGGGGGAAAGTGGGACACAAAAAAAAATGGGGGTGATAATGAATTGAAGTGATGATCTGAGGAGCTCATGGTGCTTCATAAGCATTAATTAATTAAACCTTACTAGATCCCAGTGAGGTAGGTATTATGGCCTGTACTTCACTCCTGGCTGCGGTGTGCTATTTCTGTATCTCAATATCATTTTGTTAATATGTATTCTGATGAGCAGACTGAAATGGTGTCTGACTAGTAGAGATGACTGTGCATATATTTAAGCTGTGAATATTCTGCATGATGAGCCTTCGTATGAAAACAACTTTTTTTAAAAAAAAAAACAGCCTTGTTCCTGAATAAAAAGTGCATGATAAATGAGTTATACAGAGAGCATTGAAGGGCTACTGATGATGTACAGCTATGTACAATATGTAGCTCATTCTGTTACTGAATTAGGATGAACAGATATTTTCTTTCTGTTACTGAAAACCTGAGTGCACTTCAATGAGGGTGAAATTTTCTTTCTTTTGTAATATAATTTGTCTAATTGCTGTAAGATTTTAACCTATGATTTTAACTGCAATTATCAGAGGTGTGAAGAGCACAGGAATCTCTTATTAATATATTATAAAAGTTATTCTGAGGTTTCATTGCACGAAACATGTTTTGTTTTTAGTATGATGGAGAGCTTTGACTCCTAATGAGTGCTTTCCCCCCTTTTTTTTTTCATCCTGCTCTAAACAAGATGTTGTTTATTACTTGAAACATTATATGTAAACCCCAAGAATATGTTACATGTGACTGGAGCTTTGGCAGACTTTAAGAAACTGAAGTTTCCAGAAATTTTGCTATGTTTAAAAACCAGAGCCGTGTTTTAAGGAAAGATTTCTACTTCCAAATGTGTGGTTGCCTGAACCTTTTACATTTTCAAGTCAGATTTCTCTGCCAAATAACACACTGTACCTTAACTATAATAAAAAAGCAGAGACTCTGTGTTTATAAAAACATTGCAGGAGCAACTGTGATCATATTTCTTGAATTTATTCTATTCGTGTGCTCAAATATGCATTTTTATAGCAAGCTCTCTATTGCACCGGTCACTTACAGGAGTAGAAAATGACATGTACAGGCAGAAGGCTGGCATAATGCAACAAACCAAACTGGTAAAGTACAGGAATTCGGAGCCAGACCAAAATATGAGGTCAAGGAAGTTGCTCTTATAATAATAGTGACCGAAATATGAGGTCAAGGAAGTTGCTCTTATAATAATAGTGGTTATCTGTTTAATGTGTGATCTGGCAGTGATACGATGTTGACCATAAGCAATTATGCATTTTTCTAAACTGGTGGTATATGAGCCCTGAGTAACTATATGCAAGATAGATGGGCTGTGAGAAATGGGCACTCGCTCTATTCTTGTGGTTCTTCTTGCTTAATGTCAATTAAAATTACAGCTTAGTAATAGATTGGAATTCTGCTATTGTAAAATAATGTCTATATCCACTCTATCAGTCGCCATATACTTAAAATCCTCTATTGAAACCAGTTTTATGAAGCAAGCTCCTGTCTGAGCTGATAAATACTGCATAATATTCTTCTTAACAGACATGTGGTTAGACATGCTTTTTGTAACTCTCTGGTTATTATTTGAAACAGCTTTCTTACAATCAGGTCCTAATGTCGATGTCTGTGAATGATTCCCTTGTTCTGTATTTTGGTGTGCGTGAGCCTGGGAGCAGGCAATGTCCTCAGCATACGTTAAGCTGCCTGGTGTTGACCTAGCAGGAGTGAAAAGCAGGAAGGTCTTTGTGATACCAAACAGCCTGATTACAGGTTAGAACCTGGGAGCTGCTGTGGCCCTGGCTCAGAGACCCATTTTTTATGACTTGGATCCTAGTGTGAAAACAGCCTCTATGTCCTCTTCTGTAAAATGGGATGGAGATGTTTTCCTGGGCTTAGGAGGATGTGGCTAGAGTGGAAGCCCTGTGGTTGAACTAGCTGTGGTAAAAACTGTGCTAATTGAGCTATGAAGACACCTAAGAAAGCCTCTTTGCCCCAAGAGCAAGGAGTTGCATACAATTTGGCTCCTTCACTCTAAGTCTTGTGATCACTGCTATCCATATTCAACGGTTTGAATCTCTGCCTTTGCACTGAAGGATCTGTGGTCACCAACCCTCGCTCCCTGCCCCTGAGCACCATCTAGAAATAATCACTTAAAAAGCAGCATGTGACCTCCTTAAAACAAGTCCCAGCTGGGGCTTAAGCAGATGGCTTCCTAAGGACTTCTGAAGGCACTTCACATGACTTTGGCCGTTGCAGAGGTGATGACTTGGTGTATATTCTTAGCAAACTCAGTACTGATACCTGCAAGGCATCCTGGAGAGAAATAGTATGTCTTTGTTGCCTGAAAGGCTGAATTGAGCAAGGATTTAATGACCAGAGCACATCGGTTAATTGTTGGTAATTTAGGAGCCGTATCAGTAATCTCGCAATGGTCCTGAAGTGGTTACGTGGCCACGGACTTTCACATCACATCGGTGCACGCGGCTGCAAAAATCCATGATTGTGGTGGAGGACTAAATGAGGAAACATAACCGCTTGCTGAAAAGCCACCCCCTCCGAGAGAAATGTCAGCGACACAATGAGCTCTATTATTCTGCTCCTTTACAACCAGATTGGGGGCTTAGGTTAAAGTCTGTAGGAAAGGGCACATCAGTAAACCATACTTCTGATTGGCGTTCAGTGCTCCCCTTTTGGGGTAACACTTCCAGAGGAGCCCCTGTGTGCCTAGGCAGCCCCATGCCCTGCTGCTCTGTGTGGGAGGCAGCTGGAGTTGCCACTTTCTTGCCTGCTGTCCCAGTGCAAAAGCAATGTTAGGGCACCTTTCCCCTCCTTACAGTCATACAAAGCAGTTGGTCAATCCCCTGTAAGAAACTGCAACTCCAATGTATCATGAAATGGCCACATGCAGGGCTTGGTCCACCTAACAGTCTCCAGAGCTGTGGGTTCCTTGTGTTGAAAGAAAGAACATGTTCTTCAATAAGGTAGGAGGGTTTTTTTCAACTTTTCCCATAAAGTGTGTCTTATTTTAAGGGAAAATTGTCTCATTGAGCTTATCTCCTCCCATTCGTGGTCATGTGGACTCTCTACCACTTTCTGGTAACGAAATCTGTACTTTGCAAACATCACAGCAATTATCTCCATGGCAGAGTTTTGATAGGAAAATGATATATTTTTAACCTTCTTTATTATGATTTAGCAGTTGAAATCAAGCAAAATGTCCAGGACTACCGTGCTGCTCATCTCTGCAGACCATTGGCAACAACTCCGCAGACAAAGCTGGGAACCCACAGTTTCATGTAATCAGTATTAGGATGCATTTTCAAGTGAGGTGAGAAAATAATTCAGGCTGTGTCAGCTGATGCCCTGCCATTTGGAAATGCTTCTGTTGCCTAAATAAGCACAACTAAAAAAATTAAATAATTACGTTCCAGGTGACCTTGCAGTTTTTTCTTGGCATGGGGTAGTGTTATGGGTGAAAGAGGAGGTGAAAATATCTTTATATACCAAGTTAATTCTAGTGAGCTAAATAATCACAGAGCAATTTGCTAATGTTGGGAAGGTTGCACCTGGAAGGTGTCCTAATGTTTTGGAATAACCTTTCTAGAAAATAACAGGATTAGCCTTGTATAGTGGAATATCAAGTAAAACATTTTTCACATTTTAACTGGAACCACCTCAGAATTTAGCTGTCTGGGGAAGATATTAATCTTTATATAGAACTGCAAAATATTTGCAAATTCACTGGCAGGGGAAGAATGTTTCACGAAGCTGGAAAATCTTCTTTTCAGCAAAATTTTTAGTCACAAAGAGTTAAAATATTTCCCTTCAATAATATGAAAGTAAAACAGCTTGACAAGACAAATGTTTCACTTAAACTTTATAATTTTGGTTTTATATTTATTTAAAACGATATATTATATTAACCTTCTATATTATTTCAGTATCATTCAAATGAGTGATTTTGATGTTTCCCAGTCAACATTTTTTGGAATATCTTTCCCGTGAGAAATTTTGACTTTTTGTTCCTATTCAGTATTGAAAACTCCATTTTCTCACCAGTCTTTGTGTATAATGTATTATCTACATGTAGGCTCTCTAACTCCATAACACTCATCCACATGTGCAAGGTGGTGCCAGGGACCCTGAGCACGGGTGGGTGCAAGGCTGTGGGTGCAGGCAGGAGGAGGCAGAAGTGGGTGAGTGCAAAGGCAGCTCTGTAGGCAGCTTTGTTGTATCTCTGCTGTCTTCCCTGTGAGCTCTAAGTTTTCTCTATGCAAAAGTAAGGTTATTGTTCGCATCTTAAACCTTTCGGTCTTCTTTAGGTAGTGCGATGTAGGTGATGGTTGAGGAACATCTACCTTGGAGTCTTGCCCTGGGGTCCTGTTACACAAATGACTGTTTTCCTGCTGGTCTATGAATCTGACTCTGCTCATCTTGTACACAGAGACCCAGACTTCGAGTGAGGAAAGTAGGACCCATAGGAGGGGGCAGCAGGTTGTTAGTCTCCTCCAACTGTCTCATCTAACCATTCCACCAGTGTTATGTGAGCCAATGGATAAGGTGCATCATCTTTAAGAAATGTCAGAAGTGAATTAATTTCTTATGAAGGAGCAAATAGGTTTTCAACTTTGCATTCCTATTATTTTTGGACTTCAGGCATTCAAGCTATCTCTTGGGGAAAGTATCTTCTGCAGGAGTGGGAGAGACAGAGCTGCAGGAAAATGGGTGAAGTCTCTTGCTTCCTTTTTGTATGGCCATGAGATCATCAGAGAAGCCAAAAAGGATCCAATTGCCTAACCCTGCAGAGCCTGATTATCCATTTGGAGATCCTTTCGAGTTACTCTAGAGCTTGGCACATCCCCAGTTTGCCTCCCTGGTATCCTGGAGGCTCTCTCCCACTCCAGCAGCACATCTCCTGCAGGAGCCCTGCTATGCCTCCCCTGCAGCCCGTGTGGCAGAAGCTGTTTGCGAGCCTCTGTGGGAGTCACTGCTACGTTCGTGGATACGTACCAGTTTTGAAGTAAAAAATATGACTCAGAATAGCTCCGCCTTACTCCTATTCCCTAGAAACACGACTTCAACGAGGCTCACTTTGAGTGTCTGCGAGGCGCTGGGGGTATGAAAGCGAATTGCAGAGCGAGCAGTCTCGTATCATCAAACACAGCAAGAGAGTACAACAATTTGTTTAAGCAGTGTAGTGCAGTGCTGATCTAAAGTGGTCTGGAGTACAATAAAAGGTGAATCTTCTTTTCAGAATTGCAGCAAATAATTTCTTTCCCTGGGCAGGCTTTGAGGACTGCTGTATTTATTCTTGTATTTCTTCCCAGTCGTTTTGGATGTGACTGAAACCGGCTGTTCTTAGAGTTGGACTCCAACTGAATGAGAGGGTTTTGCTCCAGCCTCTGCCTGACCTTGGGTTATAGGCACTTCAGAAAGCAATAGCAGAGCTGCACAAATAACCAGCTTCATGTCTAAGTCGTACCAGCCCCATGGATACGACTTGGGATGGGTTTCCACCAGGGTAGGCTGGTTTGCAGCCCAGCTCATCCTGGAGGAGAGTGTGGGGCTGCTGTGGGGGAGAAAAAATTGCTTAAAAAATAATTGCTGTTATATTCCTTCCCAGAGTGGAGGGGAAAGTTGGAGGGGGAAGGATGGGGGCAGGCATGCAGGAGGCAGCAGAAATGCATTATGCATTTATTTTTAAATAGTAATCTACTCGAGTCATTACAAACCATATTTATTCTCTGGAATGTTTATGTCTTCATGCTGAACATGGGATAACAGAGTATATAAGGATATATAATATTAGTGGAGAAGAAAATGACTGCTATAGTCTTTCTACTCTCAGTTCCTTCTCCACTAATGCCCTTACACCTTTCTTTTTCAGGCTTTTTGTAGCATCCTAAACAGAAGGATATTGAAGGGAGCTGATTCTGCTTTGATCCTTATGCTTGTTGTCAAAGCGCTTGGGATTGAAGAGACTGTTGGCTACAATTGACTGTGACAATTAGGAGATGATCAGAGCCCTAGAGTGGAGCACTTAAAGGGTAATTTACATGTCAGTTTGTCGAATAAAAAAAAGATATTCAGCTAAGATTTTTTTTTTCCCCTTAGAGCCTTGTAAACTGCAATTTGTGCTCTAGTAAGAAAAACCTGGCAGAGGAGTTAGGATAGCCATTTCCATTTGAAAAGAGGCAATCATAAGGCCACTGCTGAGCCTATTGTCCACTAAAAATGCTGATTTGCAGTCAGGGAGTGAAAGAGTGGAGCCATCACTAAATAGAACCTCGTGCAAGGTAACTCCCCCTTGGTGGCTTTCTAATGTTGGCTGAAGGTTTTATATACCTTAAATCCTGCATTTACTATCATTATAACATTGTTACTGATCATGAATGTCCTTTATCATAACAAAAAAATGAAGGTATTGAGGGGGAGGTGGGTGGAACAGGAGCTACCAGCCAGTGGATAGGCTCACGCCAGCTATCTATTGTATCACATCTTTCTTATTCTCTTGCCTTTTGTATGGCATCACAATTTTCTTCTTGTCACCCTTTGCACTTTGCCATTCAGGCACCTTCCATAACAGTTTTCTCATAGGTTTTCCATACCTATTTGCACTTCATTTTAGACACAACTCCCAGGAGATTTTTTTTTTTAGCGTTTTCCACATTTAACCTGCTGGGAAAGGCAAAGAGAGAGGGAGGTGACAGTAGCTGTTCAGTTCAGAGTTTGCCTTTCTGTAACTGCGGGGCGATTAGGCTGTAATAAAGACTGTATACACACAGGTCTGAGAGGGGACTGAAGTTAAGACAGCTGATTATTAAATAAAATTATTTGCAATCAGTCCTTTCTTTTCATGTGATAGCTCTGATGAACCCAGAGTTGCTGTGACTGTAGAGTTATATGAACTTATAAAAATATCAAAAAACAACACCTCCCTCATTATTCTGCTTGGTGTGAGCTGTAACATATGCGATATTCCTAACAGTTTAAAGAAGGGATGTTAGTAGATATATATGGGGCTCCAGTGTTTGTATATGCAAATAAGTGTATTTATTTTGAGGTTGCATTGTAGGTTTTTCCTCCAGAAATGGCATTGACTCTGCTTTACTCTCATCTTCCAAAAAGAAGAAATGGTTATGCGTTCCAGCTTGGGAACCAGAATTAAGGACTTTGCTTTGTCATGACTACAACCAAGTAGCCTTTGCTGCCCAGACATTCATTGCCATAAAAACCCAGGCTCTGCGCTTCTGGGGAAGTTTTGTGGCTTTCAAGAAAAGTACATAAAGGGTCTGGTTCTGATCCCAATGGCAGACCCTGGTCAAACACCACTGACCTAAACAGATTTGGGTTTTCTGTTGGTGCCGGTAGGAAAATGATCAGGCCCTGTGTGTACACAGGGTCACCAAAATGCCCTTTTTCTTAGTTAATGCCTTATGTCCTTAGGCTTTTAGTATACTGAACACCAGACAATGAGGTTTCTATTTCTAAACTTGTACTAGAAGCAGGTTTTAACCTGGCTTCTGTGCATGGTGAAGAAATAATTAAACTCATTTCTAATCTGTACAACATTCCTCTTTATTCTAAGGTTTAATTCAAATTAAATCTTCTAATACATGAGTTTTCTTCTTTAACAGAATTGTTGTCATTTTCTCTAGACACATAGATGTTAGATGGGAGCTTTGACCCTTTTTTGCTGTTGTACTAAACTTTTTGAATACATTTGTATGAGGTCATCTCTGTATCCAATGTAAAGAACAAACAGGAATAAATAAAATAAGATATGAAGAATAAACAGTATGATAGGGCAGGTCTGGAATGACTTTGGCTTCATACGTGTCTGCAGAACTAAGGCAGTGGTAAATCTGTATTTAAAAAAAATAAATAAATCAGGCGTAGCAGGAGGTCCTGGTCTCCCAGGTAATGGCTAAATGACGAGCAGATGAGCCATCATCATATTGATTTAAGCATTTTGTTCCAGCCAGTCACAATTAACTTTTATTTGTTTCTACTTTCCTCTTACAGGTTTGCATTTAAAGGACTCTCAGAGCACTAATTGTATAAAATTCTGGTAACTGCACATTCTCTTTCTGAAAAGGATGGATGGATGAATGATTTTGGGTTTCCCTATGCTTTAGAATTAACTTAATTTTTTTTAAATAAGTGGAAAGAAGAAAGTTTTACACCATGAAAATACATTTTTTTTAAAGTCTTAATTTTTGGGGTGTAAGTTAAACAAAGTCTTCCCTAAAACTTTTGGAATGTCAAGTTCATTAGAATTTAACTAATATGGGCTTTTAAAATGAATCATCAAATCCACTGTTCCCAATACTAAATATAACTTTAAAATACATTAATGCACGTATTGATCATAATGCCAGAAAGCGTATTACAATGTCCCTAGAATTGCCTTTCTTGCTCAAAAATACATAGAGAGCAAAAGTCCACATATTCACAGTAAAAATATACTTCCTTATGCAACCCTGGGTTATACAGATTTAGATCTAATTTAGGTTTTAAGTTCATGAGAATAAATCATACCGGTGTAACTGCTTTTTATACGTGAGAAATTACATTTATGGTAAGACATTGTGCAACTTCTATAGGTTTGAAATGGTTAAAGATCATGACAAATTATGCGTAGTGAAATACTATGACCCCATTCAGTACCTATCTTCTCATTCAGTCTGAAATATATCCCTTTATTGCTTTGTGAATTAATAATATGATGTTGGACAACTACAGATGACTTCTTGTTAATTAGAATTAGAATTTCAGATGTGTGCTATGATGCATCAGAACTTTCCCTATTTTCTGTTAATAGGACACACTGAGTGAATAGCAAAATGTTTTTCAAGAGCAGGAAGGGAAAATGATCTCCTGATCTAAATAAGATGTTACCTTGAGGAAAGGCACCTAACATTTTAGTGCCTGGTTTTCAGTGAAATCTTTCAACATTGGATGTTTGAGCAAGTGTTGAGTTAGAGATCTGTGATGTGAAAAAGTCATCTGGTCTCTGTGGTGACAGAGAACATGCTGAGTATATGGCTTATAGTTACATAAATTTGTAGTCTTTATTAATTGGTCTTTTAATACCCTTTGAATGCATTTCTGATAGTCAGATGGCTCTAGAGGACCACATTACTCTGGGTGTCTCATCTTCAGTGAATTTGAAAACTTACCAGGTCTGCATCTCCTTACTCTGCTCTCCTGGCTCACATATAGTTTTGAAAAATCTTGCCCTAGGTGTAATATTGGTGGTGTATTTCATGTACCCTAAATAATTTTGAAACTAAGCCTTTGAATTGAACCTTTACTAATCTTGTTGTTTTTTTATTTCAAGCTGGGCCTTATTGCAGAACTTGGATTAAAAGCATAGTCACAGAAAAGTCTCTTCTGATGAAGTGTTCAAAAACAAGGGGGGGAAATAAAGAACATCCTGGTACAGGGTTTTTTGGATATTTCTTCCCAAAATGCAGAATGAGGGCCAAATTTACTGCCAGTGTAACCGGAGTTTGTTCTGTTGGGTCAAAAAAGAGGTGAATTCATCTCTGCCCACTGAGCATGTAGACCCAAGTGTTCATCTTCAAAGGCAAATCCCAGCTACAGCTGAATCCTTTTGAGATGTTACTTTCTTATATGAGAGAGCCCTTACAGTAAAGGCACTAAGTGGGCTCTGATTTCAAATAGACTCCTCACCTTGAAGGCCTGTGCTATGGTCATTGCCACACAAAACCAATACAGTGTCCTAGTCCAGTGGAGTCCTTGGAAGCTCTGCATGTGCAGGGACAGACCTTAGCACTGAGGTCATTATGATTCAGTAAAGCATCCTTAGGAAACCAGAGCATTCCCACGCCTGTCGAGAGGCTGTTGGGTGTGTTAGCGCCTGTCGGCTGGTGTCAGTGGTGACAGGAGTGGTCCATGTGGATGTGCCCAAGCAAAGTCCCCTTTCCTCTGTGGTAACTGTGGTGACCTGCTATTTCACTGCAGTGATGGCAACAACGATGTCGGGCTGAGAGGGGAAGAATCATTTGTATTTGCCTTCAGAATGCTGAGGCTCCAATAAAAAAAGGGTAAAAAATATTGGGCAAAATAGAGATCCGCACATACATATCAATTCATTATTTATATCATTCAGGTTTTAACAGTTAGCAACGGTGGTGACATGAATATTAAACTGCAGTGTTAAAGTGGCTCTTGGGTGAAGGACAATAGAGAGACAAAACATTTAATTCCTGCAAAGTGGTGAGGCACCTTGGTTGTGCTCAGTATCACCAAGGTAAGTAAGCAAGAGAGTTTATTCC
Source organism: Aegotheles bennettii (assembly GCA_013398125.1). Classification (NCBI taxonomy): domain Eukaryota; kingdom Metazoa; phylum Chordata; class Aves; order Caprimulgiformes; family Aegothelidae; genus Aegotheles; species Aegotheles bennettii. The sequence goes on along the minus strand of VZRW01011454.1, from coordinate 162,224 downwards.
ACCCTCAGTGTGATGGTTTGCCTGTCTCTCATCCATATGGTCTGTTTTCTCTAATGTACAAGGTACAGGACAGGCAGTGAAGAAGAAGGATGAGATGACAGCTACCATGTTACTCTGAGCAGGGAGGTATGTAGTTCAAAAGCTGCATGAGTGAAGGTGATATTGTTATCCTACACATTACTCTATGTTACCATAATCTATATGTTGCCCTATCATGATCAAGGTAGCGTTGGTATCCACCACCCCAAACCTCACTCCGTGGTGTTGATGCTGGCTCTGTGTGTGCCTGGAGGAGTAACCTGCAATACCTTCCACTCAGGGTCTCACTTAGGTGACATCCATGGCACGACACTAATTTATATTGGTTGGAAATCATGATAATTTTATAGCAACTGGGCTATCTGTTCCTCTCTCAAGTAAAAGAAAAGATGGTCAATGAAAGGGCTTTCAAAGCACAGCAATAATATTTATTGTTGGCTATCAAAAGGAAATTACACATTGCATTCTTACTAGAGAAATAAATGGAAATCTCTTACTCTGTACTAGAACGGAAAATCACAGGAACAATTCAGAATTCCAGTTTGCTTTTCTAAATATGGTTGCTATGAATTTATGATCCCAGTGGTATTTCTTATAACCTTTATTTAGGAGCATTCATACCTGGATTTTAAACATATTCTTCTTTTTGCTGTTGGATGTGCAAACACTGGACAAAATAACATGGCAGAGAGTTGAAGCTAACTACAGAGGAAGCCACAACCATACCTCTCACCGAGCTTAAAGTTTCAATGCCCTGTCATGCACTTCATGTGTTTACTTTGCCTTCATGCTGAATCCTTAGCTAAAGGAGGATGTGTCCAGAGGAGAGAAGTTTGAAGAACAGGGCTGAAGAAACGTGATAGCTATATTGCACCCATGATCACGGATTGTTGTTTAAGGTAAGCTAAATTGTAACTGCAAAAAGTGGAACTGCAAAAGGTGTAGGGCTGCTTTCCTACCCTCCTGCCAGTAGAGCAGGTGATACCTGAGGCTCTGTTTTGCCCAGGCTGGTGCAGGAGGTCTACATGATAGAGGCACTTACCAAATGAGACGGTCATGTAACGCACTCACAGTGCCTATAGCAAACATGGCCTTAACCATGACTACTGAGAAATAATTTCCCTTGACCAGCACTTTGGCTTTGTTGTATATACAATTAACAGATTAGAGGGTGCACTTGGAAATAAAGCAGTATTAAAAAAATAATTGTACTTACTGAGCCACAGTCCCCAGTTATGTATGTAGTTGTAACTCCATTTAAGCAAGTGGCATTTCTCTGCGTGGAGCGGGGACCTAAGCACCAGGTTCTTTGGTAGAACTTCAGGGCATCAAATGGGATAGGGTGGTACAAAGTGGCCTCAAGGTCAATGTGAATCAGATCTTTCTCTAGTAACAAGCAAAGAGAAAATTGTTAAAGGTTAACAGTTTGAGCATCTTATCTGACCAAATACACACACAAATATCCCATGAAGTCTGCAGCTTGGCTTTGTTTAGATAATTCCACTTTCATTCGCCCCACAATGCCAACCAGGCTCTAAAATCCCCAAGACAAAACCATGGGCTTCTGGCTGGACACGTGCCAGAAACAGGCCAAGAGACCCCCAGATTCAGGTCCTGTTGGTAAAAATCCAGCTGCCAGGTCTCTGGGTGGCCCTTGGCAGGACAGATGCTGACCCCAGGTACAGTCGTGGAAGCTGGATGCTAACCCCACACCGCTGGAAAACCCAAGCGGGTGAGAAGAGACCTGAAGCCTCAAGTTTGAGGCACTTTAAGTAAGTCTGAGGCTGATGAGAAAATTAGCTTTGACGTTCTGAATTCATTCTGAAAAGTATGAGGGAAAATGGGATGATTATTATTAATAATCAGTGGCAGAAGTCAAATGTCTGAAGGACTATTTGAACTATAATGATACCCTCTTAAAAGTTTGAAATGAACTCTCCATGAAAGTTTTAGACTTGGGATATTAGTTCATGTGCATTTCTTTAATGTCTGATTAGCAGAAAGTGTAGAACAGATGTTTTTCCCCTTTCTTCACAGATAGCTAAGTTTTGCCTCTTCCTTTAAAATGTAAAATATGCATCACAGTTTGGAAAACATTCACAAAAGATTACTTCGTCCTCTGAATTGGAGCTGCCTTCCAAAGGGATACATTATAATCTGGTCAGATGCAATCGCCTGCAACTACTATTGCCTTCTTAAAAAAATCTTGCCATCTTGATAAACTTCCATTAACAACTCAGCATAGCTTGAGATACATTATTTATAAGCCAGGAATTTCTCCTTTAAGAATATATAGAGCCAGATACTGAAATAATGTCAAAACTTCAATTTTTCTGTTGGAGGTGATGAAAGTGGTTTTGCTTACATTTATTCCCTATCCCATTCCAGTGACATTCCAACTATAATTTTAATTCTTCTGTAAAGAAAATATTTTGACAACAAAGACAGACATTAATGATGATTGAAACTTGCTTTTTCTCCCCTTTTCTTCTCGCACCGTTGTTTTTCAAAGCACCGTGTCTCTTTTTTTCCCCAGTATTTGTTAAAAAGTCCCTTTCTCAAGTGAGCGATGAGCAAAATAAGCCCATCGGCAGGGAAAGGGTGCAGCCCCCTCCCAGGTGGGAATAAACACTCACTTGTATTCTCTTCCTTTACCACCATTTTGTTACAGCCCTGAAAAGCAGCAAATGGTGGTTATTGTTTCTTTGCAGGGTATGGTTTTGTACTGGATCCATGTGCAAAGTGTAAACATGTCATCAGTCCTCATTTGCTATATCCAAAAACATTCCCCATGTCCATATTTGATTTTCAAGTGCATCTGTGCACTGATTGAAACCCTCCCAACATGCTGCTACACAAATGCAAACCCACACGTTGCTGATTTTGAATCCAATGCTCTTATGCTTCCACACTTCCATTTCAAAGTTTGCCTCGGAGTTGCAGTATGTGCCCTTTTAACACATTTTTTCCCCTCTCACAAAGAGATCCCTGTGTTCATCGCAGGAGCTCGGTGCGGTCTTTTCCATTTTGTTCTTATTTATTCCTTGGAGCCTGCTTTTATTTTCACAGCTTATTTATCCTTTGTTTACAGCCCACATGTGCTTTTAAGCAACAAAACCAATATTTAAACAAAGGAAGTAAAATGCTGAGTTATAATAGAGGAATTTGCTATAGATAGAAAGTTGTATTACAAATAGCAATACATTTTGCTCTTACTGTAGTACTTCAAAAAGGGGAGGAAAAAAAAGCTTATTGAGTTGCAAATCTTCTGAAAAAGATGAATCTCTTAAAGTATGATGGAACATTTTCCTTTTAACATCCGTTAAACTCCTAGTCAAAAAAAAAAACCCAAAACCAAACAACTAAAAAGGGAATAAAAGACAAAACGTGAGTGCAAAGTTGTAATTTTAAAGCAAATTGTGTTGCACCTAATTATTTTTTCATCCCTCCCGACGTACGAGAGTTACCTTAACTGCAAAGCTCTGTAGTACCCTTTGCCTGTCATTTTTAATCAGGTTGTTTTAGGTAATTTTTGTTATGCCCCTCATTACTGAATTGTTTATCAATAGGTGCACCAAGTGTCACTAGCTTTTCTCATCAAGCCAGGTCTGACAAAGAGCTGCAGTGCATGGGAAAGAGGCAGCTAGGTGAAACTAATGCCATAGATGTTTGATTCATTAGGAGCTTATTGTTAACGGGGATGTCTGATTGTAAAGGCTCAGTCAAGCAAAAGAGTGCAGAGTAATCAGTCGGATTTATAGTTTGCAGGGCTCAAAAAAAAAAAAAAAAAAGAGAGAAAAAAAAATCAACATAAACCTTTGGATATAGCAGAAACAGAAAAATCCCCTTTGGGCAGCCCTAACCTGAGACCAGCCAAATAAGGTCATGCTACATGAAGGTTGCCTGTTAGGTGATGGAAGATATAGGAGGATTAGAGCCATATGGCATGGCCTATCATACCTTCTGACTTAAGATAACAAAGCCAAGCTTTGTGCTTAGCTGTTTTTGACTGACATCATCAATTTTATTTTATGTTGGTCACCTCCGGTAACAGGAAAAAATGGCCTAGGGTTGATAACACATGCCTGTTTTTTTAGTATTAAGATGCCTTACAGCCAGTTTTGCGCTGTAAAAAATTTCAAAGAATTAGTAGCTTGTTCTTCTATCAACCATCCTCCAGCAACTGTCAGCTCCCCCCTCCCTTGTTTTCGGTTTGTACCTTGCAAATGAGAGACAGCCTTATTCAGAACCAGATGTAAGGCTCCTAGAGAATGAGCGTAAGCTGTTGTACTTTAAGCCTAATGGGAAGTTTTATATGCAAGGGCCTTGAACTGATTAGTATAATTCCCTCTTTAATACAGCTGTCCCTCCAGATTAAGGTAAACCAAATGTTGCAATCAGAGATTAGTGTACCTTGCCAGTTATTAACATCCCCGGTTGCTCGGCGAGCACGTCAGACACTAATGCTGTGTATTTATTTGCCACTTCCACACTGTAACTTGAACTTCTGCACCTGTCAAGGCATTCCAGGGAAGAGAGGGGTATTATTGGGAAGCAAAAGTTTTATACCTGTTACACCTGTTTGGTTTTGTCACCGCCTGAGATTTTCTTTTCTTCTTGCCAAGATTGTCAGGTGGTTTAATCTGTTCCTCAGCCGGTTTTATGAAGAAAGACTTTGTCTGTTAAATTGCATTTGTTGCTCTCATCTGCTTTCCCTTATCGAGTATGTGCTACTCACCTAAATGGCTTTTTAAAATTTTTTTTCCCTTTTTTTTTTTTTTTTCTTGCCTCCCCTTGGTTTTTTTGCAAGGGCTCTCTGGCTGCTCTTTGTGTGCCGAGGATGCTGCTCGGGGCGAGGAGCGGCAGCACCCGCTCCCGCTGTGCTTGCATCAGCGAGCGGTGCCTCTCACCCAAGGTGGGTCACGCAGTTGTCTTCTTGCATTTGGCAGGATATCCTGTCCACCAGCCACGCAGATGTCAAGGGGGACAATGTCCGGGTTATCGAGGGGAGATCTTTGCCTCCCCCCCACCTGATTAGATTTTCTAGATAAACGTATACCGTAAACAGACTTAAAAATCTTAGGGGGGGAGTGGGGGGGTGGGTGTGAGAGTGTCTTGTGTGGTTTGTAGGAAATCGATAAAGTTAGGCCATGCTCCTCAAGTGGGTTTAATTACTTAGAAGAGTGTTAATTTACCTGCAAACATGAGAGTCCTGGAGAAAAAAAAAAGCAATACACAACATACAGAGGAACGTGCTGCTAAAAATGGGGTTTATTTCTTTGACACCGACAATTATTTCAGCATAAAGTTTTAAAATGAGGAGCAGAAGGGAAGTATTTGCCTGTGCCAGCTAAAAATGAACAGCAAAAACCCCAACACAAAGCCCAAACCCCTGCTTTTAACTAACATGCCCCCAACTCCACTTAAGCATCGTGCTGTTAACAGAGGGAATGCAGGGCTGTATGAATATCAGCTGTAGTTTCTGGAATATTGTTGCTTCCTAGCAAAGACCCTGCTAAAACATTTTTTTTTAATTGAATAGATTCCTTATTAAATAGATAATTGACATAAGGTCAAAAAGGGTCATTTTAGCGCAGTCGCCCTAATAACAAAGTTTACTGCTGGCTGCACACTGCCTGCACGTTATGGCTTAATTGCAGATTTTTTGAAAAGACAAAATATGTTCATATCTGAGGAATTATGTCTTGCAGCCTACTAAATATGCTAATGCAATACTAAGCAGGGATAAAGTTCTTGCCATACCACCCAACAGTTGCGTGGGACACGCTGCCAAGTTATTGTTAATTGTAAAGCGCAAGCAGGCTTTGCAATCCATCTTAATTGTCATACTTACTCCAGGTTTGGAGATAAGGCTAGATGGGCTGTTTTAAAGTGACAATGTTGACAAGGGGAAAGGGTGTGGGCCTGGGCTTGCGGTTCTGGAGGGGTTACGCGCTCTGACCTGCCGTAGGTTGATACGGACAGTCTGCAAGGGGATTTTAGTTGTCATGGGGTCCCCAGGCAGTTGAATAGAGTGACTGTCTGTCCTGCTTTTTCCTGTTAGGATCCTGACACGTGGAGCATTGATGAACTCAGCATAACGTTGAATAGGAGCTTTTTGGCAGCTGAGACACAAGGGCTAAGCTGCAGGTCAGAGATAACACTAGTGCAGATCTCCTCATGCACACAGTTAGTAGCATGCTTTCTTCCCTCCTGAGTGCAGGAAATAGCTCATGTTAAATACGTTCACTTTTCAGTTTTCCTTTCTTCTAAAACGCAGCTTGACAGATTGGGCTTTTCAGCTCCCCCCCCCCCCCCCTTTTTTTTTTTTTTTTTTTTTTNTTTTTTTTTTTCACCACCTCTGCTTTCTACCTCAGAAATACTCTTCAGGAAGCAGGAGTTAATCTTGGTGAGGAAACGATAAGGTGATACTTGATTTTTCAGGGGAAAGCAGAAGGATGTGACTGCCCGGTAACTGCAGAGAAATTTGCAGGGACGCCTTTTTTTAGGGCTTCCCTTTGCTTTTTCCTTTCTCCTCCTTGGAGCAGAGGGCGGCAGGTCTGGCTGGAGGTAGGCAGGTTTAAATAGCATCGGGGGCAGGAAGGAAATGCTGGGAAGGTACCTTGATAAAAGCCGCTTCTCTATCAGCTCCCCGGATCAGGTGAATCGGGTCGTTCCTTTCCCAACTTTGATGCATCCTGGCTGGCACAGAAATGTGTCTTTGAAGTAGTTTTATATTCGGCCAAGTTTTTTACGTGGTTCCAAAAGAAAGAGGGCGAGCATTGTCTCCGCTAAATGATGTCAAGCCAGCATCCTGTGTACCGAGACAATGTGGAAGCCTCTATCTGCTCTTGGCATTGCTATTGCCTTGGCTGTTTGAAGTGTTTATGTCAGGGAGGCTTGATGAACCTCATGGAGATTTGGGGAGGGGGATTGCACTTTAACAACTCTTTGCCTGTGTGTGTGCACGTGTGTGTGCTTATTGGGTGCTAACGAGCCTGAGATCACCCAACTCAGGTCACTAAGTGTGAGCTTGTGGAGCCAGGTATCCTCCCCAAAGTGGGTGGAAATGTGCTCATTTCAGCTGGGCTTCGAGGCTGAGCTGGACCTTTCTGCGGGAAGAGCCTGGCTGGTGATGGGGGGCTCTTCTCCCAGCAAGGTGGTACTCAGCACGCGTGGAGCGGAGCCAGGATGAGACCCTATTGTGCAGGCCTGTCCACATTAGCAGATTCCTGTGCCTGTGTTTAGACTTTCAACGACTTAATTGGGCCTCTGCAGCGAAGGGTTTGCAGCCAAGGGGCCAAGGCTATTGTTTATTCCTGTGGCTATCGCGGGGAGCCACGCAGACAGGGAGAAGGACAGACATAAATACTGTCTTTGTTACACTTTGGATGCTCCTTTTGCTAACCTGAACAATTTCATCCTCACTCTTGAGTGACTTTAGCAACTTTTCTGACAGACGTCAGTTTTCACTTTCTTGAAGAAGAGGAGAGTGGCTTGAAAAAGGACGGCAGAAGCCACGTGCATTAAATGCCGGGATGCTTGCAGGGTGCTGCTATTCCCTGTTTTTTTCTTTCTGTCTGAGTGGAGGGGCTGGGGCTGCAGCACCACTTGGAGCTCAGGGAATGCTTCCCAGCTGCCATGGTGGGGTTGCAAGTTTTTCCTTGGAAAGCAGCGCTGGGAACTCTGTCTATTTTCTTTGCTAAGACATAAATTCATTATAAAATTTATACGATGAGATCTATGACTCTGCTAATATTTCCACAGTGCAGTTTGGCTTTTTCATTCCAGAGAGGGTTGGACAGGAGCTAAGATTTGGCTTTTGTTTTCAACTCTTCTACAACTTCCTGTATGACCTTGGGCAAGTTGCTTAATCAAGCTGTCTCGAGCTTTCCTTTGTAGTAATGTAACTTGTAAATGTTAGCAGAGTTGTGAATATGCATGGTTGATTTGGTAGGTGATGTTCAGGTACTAATTTGAGACCTTACAGAAGAAAGAAACCCTGCAAAATAAGAAAACTCAAGACTCGGCATCTCACCCTGGCTTCAAATGTAGGATTCAAAGAAACACTGGCAGCAGCAAGACCCTGGCTGATCTGAATTGGGTTTAGGTGCATGCAGGACCTACTACAGGCAAGAATTTTGCCACCTATAGAAGTGAAACAAATTGTGGAAAGTTTTCTGAATGATGTTCAGGTAGTGCATGTAGCAAGAGTTTATTAGAAATGTGAAGAGAGGACCTGAAGATGAGTACAGGAGATGTAGATGCAACGTGGTAGGATTATGCTGAATGTTGAATTCCCTGCAGGAACACACTCTTGCTGGCCCTGCAGATAGGGGTGAGGAAAGCCTGTGCTCTACATCCCTCAGGAAAGGGGAGCTCGTCCTAGGAGCACAACCCATACAGTTAAGTAGCAGGCTTTAATACAGTGACAAGAGCAGATGACCCTTGGTGTGGGAAGGGCGAGCAATTTGCTTAGAGGTGCCGAATGTGCACACACACAAAATAAAATGTGTGTGTGCTACAGAAAGCTCATGCTGCTTTCGTTAGGGTGATGGACATCTGATGACTTGAAGACCTATGATAGGACAGAATTTTTAAAGTGGCAAAAGTATGGTAACAAATACTAACATATCTAAGGGCTTGATCACAGCCTGGTTTATGGGGAGTGGTATTATCTTTATTAAGCCAACTGATATAGTCGGAGGGGGGAAAAACAGACGAGCCCTCTACAGGGCTCTCTGCTGTAATTAAAATAGGCTGCCTATTTCTAGTTAAATAATATGTAAACTCTTAAGGCCAAATGCTGCAGCTAGTTACTATTAGTGAGAAACTGTAAACTACAAAATCCCAAACCAGGAAGTCCCATGGAGATAAAAAAATATCTAAAGAACAGCCAGAAATGTGCCCTATATTATTGATGCTTCAAGCGGTATTAAGTAGTGGAGGGCTGGAATGTAAACAGAGTTACAGATGTCTGATGCCGTAGGTTGAATTAGGGAAGCAGGAAATGCACTCCTTTGCTTAGGATGTTTGGAAAAAAACACCTTCTGCCTGTCTTTATCTGAAACAGTTAAAGTTCTGTTTAACCTACAAAGTAAAGCGAAGGAGAATATGCTGCACAATCAGAGTTGTTTCTTCAAGAGTGGCAAAAATAGGAGCTATGCAAATCAACAGAACATGGTCTCAGTTCTCTATGTTTTAGAAATGACCTGATGAGAGAGGGGTGGGTTGTGTCCCAGTGGTAAAAGCTATGGACACACACACACATTACTTGGTTTAGGCATGTCTGCATCTTAAAGAGACAATTATTTTATGTATTTTTATAATGTAAAGTTAATGATTATTTTCCTCCCTTGAGGTGAAGTGTGAGGGATCAGTTTTTGTTTCCTAGAAGAGGGTGGGAGAACAGTCTCAGTTGGCAATAAACACTCTGGTAATCCTGATACTTCTATTTCTCAACTTTTAAAGCCTACAGCCTTATCTTATATCCTTATGGTTGTTGTTACCCCTGCCAAACTCTGCTGATCGGCTGCTAACATCATTATATTTGCTCCTGATTTGCATAGGTTAAGCATAGAGCAGAATTTGCCTGTATACTTTTGGATGCAGGCTCTGCTCCTCTTAAAAATCTACCCCCAAGCAGAGTAACCTGTTGCTTTGAAGGGGTGATTTTTTTTTAAATTGCAGTGGCATAAATGAGCTCAGAAGCTACCTTTGCACATCCGACGGGTGGAGAAGTGAGTTGTGATGTTGCAGGGTTGTGGGGGGGACAGGGCCTCATGGGAGGCTGGTATGGAACTGTGGCTAATTTGTTCCTCAAAGGCAGAGCCACCCTCATGAATGACACTTTGGGACATGATAATCTCCTACTGCATTTATAATGCTGGCACTCAGCGGTCCTTGCTGAAGTTTCTCAGATCCTACAAGGTCTACACTCCCTGCTGCATGGGACAGTGTGTTATAATGGACAACCCTCACAAACCTGAAGTAGTCTTTGTCCTTTTCATCGTGATTGTTGTTGGTAAACTCATATAAATGGGAAGTGCCATTTCCTTCGCATTGTTTGAAGTGTATTTGTTCAAGAAATAACTGAGTAACAGTTTTCCGTGTTTAAAACAGGAGAGCTTTTCCCTAACGCCCTAAGTCTAAATTAGTATTCTTGATGTCCTGATGAGCCCAGAATAGTAGGGCAGCTAGGTTTGAGTCCCAGGCTTTAAGCATCCTGGGAGTTCATCTCTCTCCTAATAAAAACCTCTCATTTTCTTTTTTTTTGTTGGCAGTTTTGATTCTCATTTATTTCTTAGTGCCAGCTGAAATGCTGAATTAAGAGAAAAAAGGGGTGGCAAGTACCTTTTTTGGACATATTTTGTTTGCATGACACCTAGGTACCATCAGAGACACCTCTCCTGGGTGATGGGAGCTCTGAGACAGATCAGAATGCTGTGGCAACATAGGCTTCCTGAGTTCCCTTTTTGCACGTGCATTTAAATTGGTGACTTGGAAAGAGGAGTCTGTGTGTGCAGTACACTGATGATTTTTTTCCCCTCGTTCCTTAGTTTGTGCTATTTCATAAGCCTGAAACAATAGCAGTGGAAACAGAAATATCCCTTGACTGATGGTAAGGAAATAGATGCGAGTGTGAAAGGCCCTTATAATTAAAGCAAGCAATATAAAAAAAAAAAAAAAAAAAAAAAAAAAACCATCCATTGAATTTGTTTTTGTGAGCAGTGCTAGTTGCCTTGCCAGTCTGAAGCTGGCACTGTGGGTTTGCTGTAATCACTGAGCTGAGAAAAAGAGACACGGCTTTTGTTTGTTTGTTTGTCATCATGGAGTTGAGCAGGACTTAAGCAGTTGAATGCACAACACTTTGCTTTCATCCCCTTCGCTCTGATTCTGGATTCCACATAAATTCCCCTCGATTCTTCCAATCTGCTTTTCTGACCCTCCTTAAGAATTAGGATTTATATATATCACGTGAATATCAGCTTAGAAAGTGTGTCTTTTTGGTTTTAAAAATGAATGGTGATTAAAATCAACTACATGTGTAACCTTGAGTGCTTTCCTTGAGCACCATCTCCCACGGGAGACCGTGTGAGTGTGTGTTTTGCTTTGCTTTGCTTTGATTTGGGGGCATCTGAGAAGTAGCCCTTGTTCTGGCCAGTTGTCAGGTCTGTAGGCAGGATGGCATCTTAGGGTGGTTGTGGTACAACGCAGCATGTGGGCAAATGTCCAGGATCTGAATCTTGGATGCGATGCAATACGGTGCAGTGTAGTGTGTAGACCTTTGGGTTATAACACAAAGTTGTTCAAAGATTAGGAGAAGGAAAATACACGTTTGAGAGGAAGAAATATTATAATCAAACAAGATGGCACAGAGCAATGCCAAAGGAAAAAAAGAATTCCTTTAGTCAACCAATCCTGACTAGTGCACTTCATCACCAAAGCCAATAATCCTCTATCGCTTGGAGAGCAGCATCAAAAGGCCTGCGCTGTCCAATATTTTGAATGCAGCCAGTTGAAGATAAAATACTGAGACCACAGTGCCTTTTCCTTCATTTTGGGAGTGGAGTCTTTGCCTTGCTGGGTTCCTCTGGTGCTGTGTGGAAGGTCACACCTCCCGCTCAACATCCTCCCAGCATCGCACACCGACTGCTCGCCACAGCCCTGGTTGTAAAGTCTGTGCCAGAGGCAAGGGAAGGAGTGGAAAGACACGTGGTGGAAATATGTTGTGCTCTGGCTTTCCTTGGCTTGCAGATGGCAAACTCAAGGCTAGTACAAGCTAGACAGAACAGCCCAAAGACTGCTCTGACATACTCTCCAAGCTAACCTGTAGGCTCAGCAGTTAATGTTTGCTAATTTTCTTGAATGTTTCTGAGCTCTGAGGAGGTAGATCTAGCACTGAGTATGAGTTACAGATCTCTGCTCTGCTCTCAGCTCTGCCACTTGCTCCCTGTGACTGCAAATCACATCCTCAGTGCAACGTTTTCCCTAGTTCTCTCCTCCTTTCAGACCTTCTGCTGGTGAAATATAACATGAAGCATGTCACTCAAGTTGCTTTTGAGTCAGTAAGTAGCCAAAGGACTCATCTGGTAAGCCAAGTTGCCATTTCCAACCAAGGGTTCATGGTTTTGACATGAACGTGAAAGGTTATTGCTTTCTGGACCCTGTGCTACTGGCCCAAGTTGCATTTGAGGGCTTTTCTCTGCTTTCCAGCTGATCCTCTGGGAGGAAGGAGAAAACCTTGAGCTGTGTCATGTCCCCCAGCAGCAGGCATGGGTATCACACATTGGCAGAGTTGGGTTGGCAGGGTTTGTTCAGAGCCATCTCAGCTCTGGCTATGGCTCAGACAGACAGAACAATGAAGGTGGGCTGGGAGCCCCGGTCACTGTGGCCTTTCCAAGCTCTTGATGCTCTGGAGTTCTGGCTGCATAGGAGATTTGCTCGATCTGCTAAGTACGCAGTCAATATAATGCTCCAGTAAAGCTTACACACTTGAGGCAAAAATGCCTTGTGCTGGAAACTGGCCAGGTCTAGAAGTAGGTTTCTCTCCAGCACACTCATACCACATATTTCTTATTTGCAGCCCTGGTGTCCTCTCCTTCTCCTTGTTAACTTGACCTTCTCAACCTACTGCACAGTATAGACAGACGTTCACCAGGTTTCCCTTCCTTGGCACTGGCTGAGATGCTTGCTAGACCAGACTGTTCCTTAGGAGGATACAGACAGTCTGGTCTCTAGAGGAACACTCCAGAACTACCCACCTAGCTTGCCTTTATGCCTTGACACATCTGTGAGTCAACACTGTGGTGATACATTCTGCCAGATGCTTCTAAGAAAGAGTTGTTCTGATCCGGAGGTTTTTGGTAGTCATCTCTCTGACACAGCCCTTAGCCAGCTCTCTGGAGGGCAGTCCCGTGGAGATTGCATGTGAACCAGTATGAAGCACTCATGCTTTTAAACTGGTTCTTTCACTGCTAATGCTCATTTTGTCTGGGATGTCACAGGCACGGTGACTTCATGCTGTCGTTTCCATAGTTAGACATTATTTGCATCTGAGTGCACAACTGTTTGTGAGGATGTGGATGTCTGGTGTTCCCTGTATCAGCCCCTTGCACCTTAGGTTTGCAGCCAAGCCAGTCATCCTTATTAACAGAGGGCTGGATTTCTGTGGTGAGACGTTGAGGTTAGGTGTCACAGGGTGCAGCTGGGTGATAAGGATGTGATGTCTGTTGTGTTGGAGGACAAGCTCAAGCCAAGTCCAGCCTGGACACGTGAAAAGGCCACTGTAGGACTCGCCCTTCCAGACCCTTCCAAGGTCAAGGGGTACATCTGGTTCAAGAGGGCAGGTTGTCTGGTGTGTTAGGCGCTCAGAACTGTAGTTCTCCAGGGTTGGCCAAGAGTAAGGGAAGGCAGTCACACATTTTAAGGTGCACAAGTCTCCTTCTAACCACCAAAAATGTGGCCTGGCCAGGGACACCGTTTCCTGCCAGCTCTGGAGATAAGCCCACAGCAGGTCAGACTCAGGGATCACCGTGCCCCATCTCTGGGCTCAGTAAACAGCAGGCGCCTGGGGAGAAGCAGTAGAGCAGGGGAAGCAGACAGTGACTCTTCCCAATCCTCCCCAGTTTAAGCAACTGTTTCCTTAATCTGATGGATCAGCAGAGCCCATGAGCACAACATGAACTGCACCGCTCATGTGTTTGGTGTGGTGGCAGACCTGCAGCTTCACAGCATCCTTCCTAGAGTCACAGCCATTTAGCCAAGACATCTTCACGGAGTAGACCAGTGTTGGTCTGGTGCTGTGTTTTGTGGTTAAGATGGACCGAAGTATTTTAGTTTAATGTTTAACGACACTGGTGGGGAAAGAAAGGAAAAAAACCCAACCCAGCAGAGCAGTTCCTGTGTCAGGACTGTCTTTAATCAATGCAGGAGGAGTCATCCGGTGCCAGGTCATATTTATTAGCTTGTTTTCAGAGGCCTTTCTAAAAACCACCCATGAATATGAAAATGAATAATCATATCAATAGTTAAAATTATTAACTGTGACTTAGGGTTTTTTTTGTTGTTGTTGTTTTTCTTCTTCTTGCCTCCTTCTTGGTTACAAGGTGGACATCCCTGCCGGAAACTCCTGCTCTAAAAGAAGGACTCGCTGGGGTGAAAGGAGTGGGTTTCCTAAGCCACTGGATCAAAGGGAACCCTCCCAGCCCAGCCAGCACACAGGTTTCCTCCCGCTCCTAGGTTCACTCCGTGTGTCCGGGCTGGGCGTCCAGCTCAGCCGCCCCCCAGGATGCCTCGTGTGCTCCCAGCTACCTCGGGATCTCCTCTTTATTAGTATTTTTTTTTAATTTAAAAATAATTTGGTGGTTCTCTAGCTGAGTTATCTGCTGTCGCTGCAATATACGCAGCGTGTCGGACTCCCACAGCCAAAAGCCTCTGTTTCCTTTCTGCCAGTACCTTGGTATCTGCCTTGCCCAGGAGCCTGCTGATGAAGATTTCCTGTTTGTTTTGAGTCACTGCTGGAGTGATAAATATACTTCGGCTCTCTCCTCCGAGAGGAAAGAAACCAGCTGCCCCGAACTAAAGGGAAAAATATGTCGAAATTCCACCAAAGGGCCCTGTTATCACGAGGCTTCCATGGAAGGATGAAACCGGGTAACACGAGCTCCGACAAAGGCGCGATTTCCATATTAAAAAGGTCCCTCCGCGCACGGGCTTTGCCTTTAATTGTCTGCTTTTGCTCCTCAACTTTAATTTTTAAACCAGGTTAGAAATAAATAAATAAATACAAAACCCCCATAAACTTACACGGTGGAGTAATGCTTGGCTGGATAAACAAACAATTATACTTGTGGTTTCTTGATCTGACCACAAGCTTTAAATGCCATATTTTTGCATGAACCTATAATGCTTCTGGATAAACAATTGTGTTTATATTGTCAGGAGTATCCAGTGTGGTGGTGTTGTGTAATTTCTGTGTGCGATTACTAGGATATAGGATAAATTCCAAAAGAAAAGAAAGGAAAGGAAGATTAGATTATTAAGTCATTTTTAATAAAAACAGCATAGTTTGGAATGGCTTATAGCTTAATTTGTAATTTTAAAAGAATGCAGCGCTGGCTTTTAAGTTTCTACAATTATCTTTTCATCTCTTTTTTATCCTTTTTTTTTCCTAGAGATAGGGCCCAACCCAAACCCTTGGATCTAAACCCAAGATCCAGGTTCAGATCTGAGTTCACAGCTCCAACCTCATTCCTGGAGAAATGGAGTCAGGCCGGTGAGCTCCAGCACATGTTGTGTCTGAATTCCCGAGCCCAGTTTTGGGGGTGTTTGACCCCTAGGAGTTACTTTTGCCAGGTGAAGCAGTGCAAGTGGTGGTGGCCTTGGGGCTTTGGGGTGCTTCCAGACCTGCAGAGGAACCAGGGGTCAAAAAAGTGTTGTAGCAGATCAGGAGGGCTGTAGGTCAGTGATATAACAAAATACTCATTGAAGGTATCCTAGGGCCAGCTTTGGGCTGGTCCAAATCAACACAAGGAGAATGTCGGGCTGTGCTGCACCAAGCAATAGCTTTTGGGAGGTAGCAGCTCCTTGCCATGGCTTGGAGGAATGTGTGCTTACAAAGAGGATTAGGGGTTTTGGGTTTTTTTTGTGCGAAATGTCCTTATTGCTTCTAAAGGTTCTATTATGGGCCTCATAAAAAAGGCACAGGACAAAATTTTGCCTTTAGTAGATGTTCAAACTGCTGCTATAGGAAAAAAAAGTGCTTTTCCTACAGTTTTTGATCTATTTCTCCTTTTTGGTATAAACTCCATAAGCATTGGCAAACAATGTGTTCTTTTCTCTACTCACCGGCGCGTTCCCATTCCAATAAGCTAACAGAGCTCTCTCCTTTATATCACCGAGTGAAATCACATGGAACAAAAATAATCATATTTAAACAGTTTGAAGTATACTTTTTCTGTGGTTTACCTTTACCATCTCCTAGTAAAATATAATTTCTTCTTTAGCAGCAGATGAAAAAAACCATTATAGCTTTAAAGCATGAGATTATAAAAGACTGCAGCTAGTTTAGGTCTCACAGTTAGAAGTTAATTCTAAGTCACTGGAATTGAAAACATCAGTTTACAACATTTACTGGCTCGCTATAAAAATGTATTCCCCTGTGTTATGTTAAACATGAGAAACTACACCTCGGTGTGTCCATTATTTATATATTTATTCATATCTTGCTGCTTCTGATTCAGCTGTGTAACTGTATGCAAAACAGATAATTACCGGGGAACAGAATAATTTGTATTTTGAGGGGAATAAATACCCTGAAGGATTTGCTTTTGGGGAAAGAACACACTGCAAAGAAATTATATAGATTTTGTAAACAGATATGAAAAGGAACGAAAAAAAAATAGGTGAGGAAATATTTTGGGCCTGGCAACTTTGACACAACCATGTTTGTGGTGGGGGAAGTAATTTTTCTTTCTAAATGCCCAAATCTACATTGCAGAATTGAACGTGAGGCCCATTATTTCACATGGTTATGCAGAAAATGGGGTTTAATGGCAACCCTACCCAAATATCAGAATGATGCTAAGGGGTTGGCTGCTCTTTGTGGAACTGTCAGATTGGGACCAACACATCTGTCCACCAGCTATGTGGAAACATGCTGCTTAAGAAATACCTGCACTAAATGTGCCTCACACATGACAATTGTTTTAAGCCATTTGCCTCTTCCCCTTCCAGCACGTGGAGACCCTTGTGTTCCCCTTCTACGGTGCCAGCCGGCTGCAGGGAGCTGCCCCACATGGGCGATGGGAGCTTGGCTTCCCACAGGGGTGAGCACCATAGACCTTCTCTCCTCCAGATTTATTCTCCGATTTAACACCAGACTGTGGAAGAGGGTTGCTGGAGACACTAATTTTAGCATTTCCAGTAACAGAATTACTACTGGAAATGTGGCTGAGTAGCGGCATCACTGTTCATCTCCCTTTGATTTATTTAGCACAAGCATTTGCCTGTTCCATTTATTTTTTGCAGGCTTTCTGGTGTCTTCCAAACTTTCCTACAGTGAAGGTTTTATAGGCAAGTCCATGCCAAAAATATTTGTCTCGTCACCTTAAAACTACCCAAATTGCCTCAAATCCTGGATGGTGCAAGAGGGATGTTGAACCTATCCTGCCAGGCACCCAAGAGGTCCATCATTCAGCATCCTGAAGCTATCTCCAAAGTGGCTCCTGGGACCTGAGGGGGCTGCTTCAGCAGTTCAAGTTTGCCTCTTGATGTGAAATCTCGCACGTGTGAGGTAAGTAAACACCACAGTTGGCTCTCTGCTTATCTCAGGTATTTGGAAGGCCCTTTTGCTGTAGCTGTGTTGTGGTCTCTGGCACATGCACCCCACAGCACCTGGGAGAGGTGGGAAGGTGCAAATCATGGGGCTGCACCCTGGGAATTGAGGCACAGGGGGGCAAAGTGACATGACAAAAGGCACCTGAGAAACCTGTGGGGTGAGCGCCAATTTCCCAGTTCCTTGGCTGGAGCAGCGAGATGGTTTCTGTGACAGCCTGCTGTGTGGGGCTCTGCCTTTCCATCACCAAGAGAAAAAACCCCTTAATTCGGACACATTCCGCAGACAAATATAATTATGAGTAGCAGTGCACAAAAAGCAGTTTAACACAGCAAAAAATCTCTGTCTTAAGATCGCAGCGTCCACACTTTCACCAGGGCTGATCATGAGCTTTTCTTTTTTCTCTTTCCTTTTGGTGGAGAAGTTTTCGAAGGTATTTTTCAAACTTTCCAGTTTAGCAATGTGTTGGCTCAAATTGAAAAGAGAACTAGGCACTGGGTCACAGGCAGAATTAGGTTTGTGCTAGTGGTGGGGGCAGGTTGCTGACACAGCTACAATCAGACAAAACATTTAAAACTTCTGGCTTTGTACTTCTCAAATGCCTCTTTTAGAAAATCGCTTAAGTTGTTATTAACATCCACCACCCACCTTCCCTTTCTGGTCCTGACATTGTGTAATAATAGATAATGTTGACATATGTTCCCTGCTGGTCAGAAATACTATACTTCTGTGAAAGGTAACATTTTCAAGCAATGACAAAATGTATTTTACTTGGACAGAGCCTTAGTTATTGGACTAATCTCACGATGTGGGATGTGGGGTAAAAGTTTTAACATTTTAGTTGTGGGAGAAAGTTTGTTGGGACAGTAAAAGCATCAGTATGGGGTGTGTTTAGTTTTCTCCATTTCTAGAGGTACTGGCTTGGTATCAAACTCTTGCGTCCGTAGGAATTTAAAAGAAACATTTGCAGTATGTATGAGGAACAGCTGTCTGTGTACTCCCAGCAACTTTTCAAAATGACTATTTGGACATTTTTTTTCTAGGAAGGATTAGAGAACTAAGGAGTATGTTTGTGTGTGTCCCACAAGCTTCGAATAAATGTTTCTTTTTAGTAGATCAGTTTTTAAATGTTGAGTAACCATAAAAAGATTTGCATTTATTTATCTATTTCCCAGTGAGCGAAGCTGTCTGAAAATAGAAAAAGAGGAAGAGACAGCAAAATCTTCCAAACAAATATGTTGTGAAAAAACTACTTTTGAAAGTAATCTAGGGTGAGATTCTATAAAAATGTGTCTGCATTGCACGCCACCGAACTCAGCACAAGACTGTGCAAGCCTGGAGAAATCGAGTTTTATTTTAAGTCTTGCCTGGCTTTCTGGGCTGGGGAAGCTGGAAATAATTTTTTTATCGAATCTGGTCTTTTTACGTGCTACAACAGGATCCAGAAATAATCACGGGGGTCCTGTAATTTGGCAGATAAACATCTCCTCTTGCAATGGGCTCCCTAGGATTTGCTTTCTCCCTGCACTAAGAAACGCAGGGCCAATCAGCCCACTAGAAATGTGCCTTTTCCTACAAAATCAGTGAAGCTGTGGGGAACAGCCCTCCATCCAGCACCCGCCCGCTGTCTCCCGAACTCTGACACATTGGTCTGTGGGGACCAGGAGCTTTAACCTGCACAGCCCTTGCCCCAAGCCATGAGCCATGGCTGCGGGGAGATCCTGAGGCCTCTCAAGCAAAAACCTTTTGGTGTGGCAAGATGCTGCTGTGCGTGTCTGGGGTCTCCCATGGAGCTCCCCCGCAACTCCCCATCCATCTTCCTTCACCCATCAGGAGCGTCCTGTTTGTTTTCAAACTCTCCCTGTGTATCTGTCGGCCTGCCTTGGGTTGGCTCTGTTCTCAGTTACACCCATTGATGTCAGTGGGGTTGCGTTGGTGGAATCAGGAGAAAAATTTGGCTCCTCGTCTTTTTATTCCTCCCCCCTCCTCTTTTTTTTTGCTCTGCTCAGTCTAAGCCCAGCCGGCTGCCTGGCTTGTCCTGGGCTCCTGCTGCCGCTGGGGTGAGAGCTTCTCCTCTGCAGCTCCTGCTGCTTGGCACAGCTTCGCTGCTTCGTATCCAATCTCAGCTCAAAACATATCTGTTCTGCTTTCTGCTTCCTCCCTCCCTCTTTGCTCGCTGTAAAGAATTTTATTATCCAGACTTTATGGAAGGCTCTGTACAAAATGAAGTTGTGAGGTTATTTGTTTTGGTGCAGCCAATTCTCAATAGTGTAAGCTACTTCCCTCCTTTAATCTTCTTCTCTTTAGATAATACATAGGCTTTTATGTCCATTAATTGTCAGAAATAAATGCTTCTTTAGCTATTACTTCCTGAAACAGAGCAGTGATCTCCCTTACATACAGCTGTTTATATTATGCATAGCATAGCCTGTCACAAGAAAACACTGTAAGTTTTTGTAAGAACTTGCACTCGCATTTAGCATAATTTCCAGTTTAACTTCCCTTCTTCTGAAAAGGAGAGAAAGTATTCAGTGGGCTACCAAATAGCAGTGCCTGCTACCCCTTGGTCAACATGGCTTGGAGTAATCCCTGCTGAAGCCAGCAAGCAAGAGTGAGAGGAGCAGTGGGTTAGGTTAGTGGAGTTTCACATTGCTGCTTTAGGACCTAATCATTATTAATTATTCACTTAATAGTAGAGACTTCATGTCCCAGCTGAGATTAAGACCAACTGGTGCCAGATGTAGTGCAAACACCTATTAAGTCATGGTCCCTTTATCAAACAATTTACGGTCTAAATAGACAAGACAGAGAAAAGATGGGAGATGAACAAAGAGGTGTCAGCACCGGAGACAGGAAATTGGAGGAACAGGGGCATTAGGAATAGGGAGAGAAGTGAGGCCACAATGTAATTTCTGGAGATAATCAAGGGATACAACTGGGGTAAAAGCATAGACATGCTCCTGTGGAGACCTACTGAGCCAGATGAAAATGGTCCTGTCTGTCACCGCTGCCCACAGGGCTCTGGAGGGGAAGATGTGGTGTAGATGCTCACTACCCACTTCCACCAAAGCAACCTGAGCTCTGTTACCCTGCTGATGGAGAGCATTTGAGCTAACCCAGCTGGGTATTTCTGAGCTGGGCTGGGGCATGTTCACGTCACTTTTCTGCTGTTCTTGGAAGATGGTGAGCAAGGGGTGTATAGGGTGGCTGCTACCATTTCAGTTGTCACAGCTAGATCTAGAAGAAGACATAACAACAGCCCAGCTTGGTTGGTATCTTTCTCAAGCCCCTCGGCATGCAAGCACCACCAGACCAGGCTCTCACACTGACTCATATCCTTACACCTACTGACACAATTTGATTTTCATCACCTTACAAATCACCTCCATTTGTCCTCCAGTTCTGTTCACCACTGCAGTATCTTTGTGATTGGCTACAAATGGTCTGACCACTTAGGTTTGTCATGGGCAGTAGGTTGCTTTGATTCGTGTCCATTTTTTAGTTTAGTTCTGTGTAGCAGAAAAGAGCTGACAACTTTCTAAAGTTCCTTAAATTCTCAAAATGTTATACAAATGTTAGCTATTCAGAAACAAAGTATTTGAGATGCTTTGCTTGTGTCTTCATGAATAACTTTCTGAAAGGGTTGTGACATACTTGTACCATTATTTTGTATGGCAAGTGAAGGAAAAAAAATCTTGGAAGGATGTTTGTTTTTATTTTTCTTCTTCTGACCACTCTCTGTTTGGAAGAACTGCCAAGTCTGACTTTAAACTTGCAAGTACTGTAACTTTTTTCCTTTGAAACTTGGGTCTATAATGTCTGGAGCTGCTTTTGGTTGAAAGCAATTGTTACGTTCTTGACTCTTGTGATCAATCGAAATCAATTTCATACAGAAGGTTAACAGAGAAGGTCCAAACAAATGAATCCATGTGCATTTATCTGACAGTATTTCATAAACAAATAGCGAAAGCAGTACATTATCAATTCTCCGTAGTAAGTATTCTTCATGTTTTTATAAAAAGTACTTAAGAGCTGACTTTGAAGAAAGACTTTGAAAACTTGCCAAACCTTCTTTGTATTTTGAAAGTCCACATCAAGAAAGCAGTAAATAGTCATTGAGTGTAGGAAAAAGGAAACTATTAGCATTGTTTTCTTTGAAAGATAAAAAGAAAAATGCAGTGCAAAACTTCATAATCTCTGAAATGTGTATTTGTTATTTGAATCAATTTAAAACAATTGTCACTATTAAGTTCATGTTAGCCTGCCTACTGAACTGTATAAAACAGCTCTGTATCTGCTGGTTTCATATATATGAGTTCCCCTCTGCCCTCATCTTCTACTTTTACAGGCTTAAGCATTACCATTTAACTGCAGAGTTAAAATTTATGTGAAGACTCTGCTTAAAACACCCTTCTTTGGCTTCCTTACCCTCCTCAGGATTTTTTTAACCTATATTCATTCCTCTAATGTAAGGATATCTATCCTTGACTTCTATAAAGCAATAATTCCTCAGATTTCCCTTTCTGGGGCCCCGTTGCCATCATACAGTGGTACTCTGTAATGTTTTTGGATAAGATACCTTCTTTTTCTTTTTTTTCAGTTGGGTTTTTTTTGTTTGTTTTTATTTTCAGCTCCTGGGCCAGGGTTTCTGTTGTTGTCAGTGTGATTTGGTGCAGCATCACTTCAAAATCACTGCTCATCACTAAGAGAGACAAGACCAGGTACTTTCCATAGGTTGAAAAAAAAGGGAATAATTTCAGAGTAATCTTAGCCATGTGTTTGGAGGAAAATATGTATAGGCTCACACCATATACCACCTCTGAATAGATATATTGCATGCTTGCACTGAACACAGGAACCTTGGTATTGTTTAATTATGTGTAATCAAGTAGCCAACTTGCCATTTACTACCAACAATGCAGGTTGTACTTATGCATATATTAATTGCAAAGCCATTAAGCTGTCCCGTGTGTGAGGTAGTACTATGAGGAAATGCCTGTTCACTTCATCTTTAATAAGTTCAGTATACGTTTAGCTAAAAGGGGATCTGAGCTGTGTGTAACCTGTGAGAAACAGAAGTGGTAGTTGGTGAAGAAACATCTGTCTGCCATGTAGAAATGGGATATTTTCCCCTGTTAGCCATAGAAGTGTCTGTAGGTTGTAAAATAGATACAATAAAGAGCTGGAAGGGTTGGGTAGGCATATTGGTGTTTGGTAGCCAACTACAAATGCTGACCTTTTAAGAGGGATTGTGTCTTTATATAGAAAATGTATATTTGTGGATGGGATAAAGGTAGGATTACAGTAAGGATTTTTTTGGCAGGAGTTTCCGTGATTGTATTTCTTAAGAAGATAGTTGATGGATTAAACGATCATCTGAGATTTTCAGAGTTTGTAAAGACTTTCAGATTTACCAATTCATCATCTCTTGTCTCCATCTAATTATTACAAATCTGTTGCCTCTAAATATTTGTTGCTGCTGGATATTGACTCATCTCCTGCCCTAGCTTTGCTCAAGCTATCTATCCCTTTTTTACAGTAAACAATCAAGAAAACATAAAATAGATTAAATTGTGATAAATGCCAAATGCATGAAAATATCCTGCTGAAATGTATGAACATTTTTCATTCTTCTCTGCCTTCATTTTTTCATTGAGAAAATGGATCTAATCACAATCACGTCTCTTACAGTTTTATTTTAATGAACAAGCCAAACCTAGACCTGCTGATGGCATGTTGATGATCTTTCTCCTTGCAGGGTGATGATGAGTGAGATTTGGTGGGATGAGGTCTTGTCCAAGTAACACTTCTACAGGGACAGTTTGCTCCCCATGGATGGGCCAGGGCTAAGGGTTTGGCCTCTGACCCTGGCAGAGTGCTTTTGGGGGGCAGAAGTGTTGCAGTGAATAAGGGAGGATGCAGGAGGAGCTACTTCAGGCTTTCAGTGGAAGATGTAGTTTTCCCACCACCACCCTTCCAAACCTCCTTCTCCAAATTCTCTAAGGCATTTCTTTGTGGCCCTCTGAGATACAGCTTTCAGGACATCATAGAGATTCAGGATGATTCCACTCTACATATGCAAAGACCTCTAAAATATAACCTCTTAATAGCATCTTTGCTGTTTGGTGGAGCAGAGGGGGCCTCAAGATCACATTTATTTACTCTCTGTGAAATGACAGTGTCCTCACATGCCTATTGGTGACATTCCAGCTTCACTAGTTTGATAATGAAGATAGCCTGTTAATATTAATCTTGCAATGAAAACATACTTCCCCCACCCCCCAAATTCTCTTCCCAATTTGTTAACAACTGTTCCTGGAAGGTAGGAGTGATATTTTAGAAGGGATTTTTTCTAATAACCAGCATCAAACACGCAACACCACAACTGATGAAGAGGAATGTCACATTTGTCCTCACGTCTAGGAGCATGACACAAATGACCATTCAACATTTAAATTATATTTAAGGATGCTCAAAGGGTCTGTTTCCAAGAGCCTTGCCCATAATGTCATTTTGATTGTGACATTAGGATCTATCTGATAGCTGAGTAAATGGTTTATTTTACCACTAGCGTGGACTCTGTAATGTTTAGCAAGGAGAACATAGCTTAAGACCCAAACTTTGAAGTTGCTGGGAATCTGACTGATTTCAATGAGGCCAGGTCTTCATCACAAGTCTGGTAGTATTGCCACAGCTTCATGGAGGCTGGATAGGAACAGTTTGGATGTTCGTATGAAACAACAACAACAAAATATATTTTTTAGCAATGGCACTTATCCATTTCTGCTTTCCTGGTAAAAATCATCTACATGTAGTTCTTTTAAGGATGACTTTTGATCTAGTTGCCCATTCAGTGATAATATCAAATGCTTTTTATTCTTCTAAAATGCAAATTTAATGCTGCATTATTCCAGCCAGTATTATTCCTGCAATGAAGCAGAATTTCATCAAGTTAAACTTTTCTGTTAGAAAGATTAAAGGAGAAGGCAGAGGGCCAAATTCTCTGCTGTCGTGTGAGTGTTGAGCTAGATGATCCATTGACATCAAAGAAATTGGGATTTACACTAGTGTAATCAAAACCAGAATTTCTCACATGGATTTTCTATGTATTTTTGTTAACTCTCAAAATATAGAACCACAATAATCCTTCTGTTCCTAATAATGCACAAATGACAATCCCCGTGGCAGTCATATTACAGTGGACTACAGAGGTGTGGTTTGGATTGCCTACATGAAAGTCCTAAGATAGCTGTGGTCCGAATGACTTGCAGTGCACAGACAAGCTTATTAATACATAAACTGCTGTAACTATGCCTTCCTAGAAGCTTGCTGTCCACATTTTAAAGGAGGAACCCAAGTTATTCAGCAAAGATAATTGTTGGTGCTTTGTTTTGGTTTGCTGTTGCAAAAATGTGGGTTTTTTTCAAAATTCAGTATATACATGCAGAAGAAATGTTTGGGCTCCACATCATGGAAGGGCTTGGATTGAAAGGGACTTTAAAGATCGTCTAGTTCCATCCCCCCTGCCATGGGCAGGGACACCTCCCACCACACCAGGTTGCTCCAAGCCCCATCCAACCCAGCCTTGAACACTGCCAGGGAGGGGCAGCCACAGCTTCTCTGGACAACATCTAAGCCATCAGTGGGGTGTCACCACATGGTGCATCCAGCCACCATCCTGGGCGTTCTCAGTGTGGCAGGGTGAGAGCATCCCGCTGCTGGCCCCCACCCCACCTGACAGCCTCTGGGACATTCCTACAGCTGCTTTCCAGTGAAATCCCATGCCAGCAGGGTGACTCACATTAGAAGACATTCCAGAAAGAAGAATAATTATGCCGTTGCTGGAATTGATGTAATGGTGTTTTTCAGGATGCTTTAATAGACGTGAGTGATGTTTTGGCAGGCAATTGAAATAACTCTAGATATCTGATTGCATTACCGACTGCTACCAAGAGCATCCCTGGGGAAAGGGACATTACTTAAGGTACTTTCTCCGTATTTTTAACTTGCTGGAGCTAACTTTTAGTGCAGCATAGGGTTCTTTTTCAGAAGACAGAAGTATTGGAGAGCTTAACCAAGGCATATAACAAACCAAACTTTAAACATATACAGATTCCAAGAGTCAGGCCGGTGTAAACAACATCATAATTCCCTGGGTTATGTTCTGTTTAAAATAACATTCAGCTATGCATTCACCTCAAAAGATCGCCACTTAACAGTGTTGTTTCTTTTTGTAATCTTTATTGTTTAGGTTTGTTATGAGTCTCATTCTTTCCCCCCTAGAAAACATAAACAATTCCCTTCTTCGCCCTGCGAGCTGGACGCCCGTGTCCTGGTGGTGCTTCATTTGCACCACAGCCAGCCCAAAAGATAATGAATGAGGGCTACGTTGAGCCTCCTCCTCCCAGAAATATGTTTGTTCTCTCTGTCCCTATGTGTTTTAATACCACGCTCCTTAAGATGGTGTTTCTTGTTATTAATGATTGCTACCAGCATTTAAACACATCGGTTGGAATTGTGCTTGTTCAACAGCCACACAGTCCCACCAAGGGTTCATTGCCTTCATTTAGGCTATATATTAAAAATAAAAATATAACTATATAAGAAAAAGCCTTGCACACTGATATCCCTGGGTTGTTTTGCAGAGCCCTGTCTCTTAGCTGCTCTCCACAGGTAAATAGGTCTTTTTCTTGGTCTGGCACGTTGATAAGCCTTCACACTTGGCTGGGCTTGAGGTGCGTTTGTGCAAAGGCAGATTGTTTTAGTTAACATAATCAGTGAACTCACTGTTCTACCTGGATGTCTGGGAGAATTGCCAAGAGATTTCCCAACATTTCAATCAGAGGCATAGGCTATAAAGCTGTCAGTTTTCTTGTAGGCCAATTTGCCTTTGCCATGGTTCTAACGTTGTGCTCATTTATAAAGAAATCAGCCCAGGTCTTTTGGGGTAATATTTTATGCTGGTTTCAATTTGAAGAAGAATGATTTATTTTTCTTTCTTTCTCCTTTTTTATTCTAAAAATGCATTTTAAAAAAGCATTTCCTGACACTGAAAGAAGGCCCCACTTTAAGATTCTGTTGTGATAGTAATTTTTTTTAAAAAATAAATTAACTAATACTCCATTTTTGTTCCTAACAGGGGTGCAAAGCTCCTTTCACCAGTATTGAGTAAATCTGTTCTTAAACAAAGAAAAGGAGCTACTCAGGTCAAATGTTCAGGGTGATATTGTTCTGCATAGTAATTACAATCAGAGATATGTTAAACTACCTGAAAATAATTCACTTCCACAAGAAAAAAGTATACCTACAAGTTTATGGTTTGCAGGTCATTGTCATCTACCCTACTTCCACCTGCCATAATAAATTCTGGTGAAATATCTACTACTGAGTACTGAACTTAGATTTTTCTCCAAGCCTTCAATATTTACCACCTTGTGCCAGATTACATCATGTAACCTTCAACAACGCTGTGAAATTTTTTTAGTTGATGGGATGCAAGGTGCAGAGGACCACATCCCCTTGAAATTTCTTTGATGTTCCCCACAGGAATTTTTTCAATATTTGGTCAATTGGATGTTTTTCAAGTATTTCATTTTGGTCAAAACCTAGGACAACCGTCTGCTATTTTTTCAAGTTGATGATGAGATAGGTGAACCAATTCATTCTGTTCTGCAATGCTTCCAGCTGCAGGGAACAACTGTGGGGCGAGGTGGTGGTAGGGATGATGCTGAGCACTTGGTCCTGTATGAGCCTGCGGGACAGGTATGTGGTACCATCCAACACATTTTGCAAGAGAACTCTCAGTCGGTTCATGGTTTTGAAGTATTGGGTTCCTGAGGGTCAAGAGCATCCCAAGAGCACGTTGGTGCAATGAAGAAGGATGATGGTGACCCTGGGAGATAGGAGTGACAGGTTGGGAGAGCTAGAAGTAAAGCCAGGTTGAGCATCACCTGTCACGGGAGGATTTGACTCGTGTCAGGAATATATCAAGGCTAGACAAATTCACCTGTCGGAGGCTTCACACGGCTGATTTATTTGCCAGGACAGGTGTGGGGCTGCCTAGGCTTAACCCTGAGCAAAATGACATGAGAAGAGGCACATTAAAGTTCTGCCTCTGATTGCAACAGTGAGAGCACGACTGTTCCAGCCCTGCAAATTAACAGACGGTTTTAAACCAGCTCCCAAGCACTGAAATTAAAAGCACTTAATACAGGAATCATATTCTCTAGCTAAGGCACAACGGGACTCTGGTGAATTTAGTTTATAATATTTCCGTGTTGTAACAGAAATTTGTCTTTTTGAGGCAATCAGGGGAGCCGCATTACAGCAGGACTTGCAAAGATTCGTGTTGGTGTCTAGTGGCTGCAAGTGCATTAACTCTTTCATGTGAACCTCTCTGTGAGTGCCAGGAGTTCTTCTATGCTGAATTCAGTGGACCTCTGAAACAATGATGTTCAGTTCAAGGTGAGTAGGACACAGGTAACAAAATCTGCCTCGCGCTCATTTCTTGAAGAGAAAAAAGGTTTCCATCATGGCATTATAGGAGTGAAGATATATTGGCCCATCTCCTCTTGGGGTCATTTGTTGTGACTTTAATTAAACAACAGTCAGTCTTTGGTGATGTGGCTCAGCTAACAATCAGATCCATGACCATTTAAATCAAGAATGCAGTTTTTGGAAGATTATTGTTCTCCAGAAGAAATAAAATAGTCTGATATTATTTTTTTATATATTTTTTTTGTCTGCCCAAAATGATACTGGGTAGACATGTCAGCATTTTTTCTCTTGCTCTCAACTGTTGGCAAACACACCACAATACCATATATTGTAATGAGATAGCAGACAAGACGATGGCCATGCTCATTACTGTGCCATTACTTGGTGATCATGAGGGCTTTTTTCCACCAGTGCCTAATTTCTATATTATCAGGAAAAGGGCAAAGTCTTTGATGTTTTCTAACATTCTTCAGCGCTACTAGAAAACTACTTGTTTTCTTCCTTTTGAAGGATACGTCAGTGGTTTATAATTGACCGATAGCAGATCTTTCAGATTTAACCTTAAGTCATATATAAAATATTAAATATGGCCATTATAGGGACTATGCCTTTTTAGAAAAATGTATGGATGTTAGCCTTTATGTCCTAGACAAATTCCAATTTGGGTAATTAAATTTTGCCTGCATTCATTTTCCATGCAGTTTTAATTGGATACAATATTTTCTACTTCCGGTGTAAAGTAATAGTGCATTGTTCTGTGCTGTGAAAGAGTTAATATGTGCTGAGCTACAGGTTGCTGCACTTCAGTAGTAAGTGAATCTGCTACCTATGGTTGAAGAAAAGAGCACAGGAAAATGCCAAATCCGCTTGAAATAAGGTACAACATTTTTGTCAGATTTTTTGGCACGTAGAAATATGGCAAAAGTTTAAAACTACATTAGTGGCATCCAAGTTATCACCTACACATCCTAAAAAGCAGATTTCCATAGTGTTCAAATATTCGGTGTGCAGCTCATCTGATTGCATGAACCACAGCTATAAAAGGGAAGAGAATCAATACATATGTAAATGTGACTTTGGTTTAAAAAAGCTATTCTTGGTTTTATTGTTACACGCTAAAAGACATTGTAAAATGCAACAGACCCATTTCCTACAGTGTGGCTTTCCTCTGACACTGGAGCAAGTGGAGCATGTGGCTTGCTGGAAGATGAGTGCAGTGAAATGAGTGCTGGTGTTAATCATCTACAGAAGATCTTTTTCCATCTTGAGGAGGTGCCTAGAGATGAAACTCATTTGAGAGGTTTTCCTGGGCTTTGGAAATCACATAGATTGTTTAAACATTTATTATGGATTACGTATCATGGACAAAACATACTTTGGTTTTTGGATTAGGCAATAAGTATTGTCATTAACAGTAGGCTTTGTCTAATTTACTAAATTTAAGTCAGTTATCTGAGGATGTAAGGTCCACTAGCACATTTTTCTCCATCTGTAGAAAAATTTGCAGGTCACCTAGCATTATACTTTTTAGTTTTTTACTCCTGAAGATAAAAACAGATTCAAAATTTTCACAAAGTCTGAAATTGTATGTACAAAAAAGCAGACAAATAACATTTTCACTAAGCAGCAGTCCTTGAAGTTGTTTATATTCATATATATCAATAAAATCAAAACCCAGGTGTTTTTCCTTATTCTCTCCTTTGTACAATGTATTTGTTTCCTTTGAAAAGAGTTGGCACTGGAGAGAATAATGATCGGAATTCCAAAGCTGACAGAATTTGACCCTGACAAGGGTTGGAAGTTTGGTTGAGCACAGCAAAGGAATGAGACCCTGTGAAGTTCTTAAGGGACAACAGTCACCCCAAGGGTGAAGTGCAGAAGGGTGTTGCAAGGATGGAGCTGCTCTTGGGTAACCCCGATAGATGTGAATCGAACCCGAGATGTCATCTCCTCCATTAACATTTGCTCACCCTGACACAGGGTATGGAAACCTGGCAGAGGCAAAGAATATGAGGGGAATTTTGGATTGGTTTGCTAACAGATGCCTGAGGGGGATCAGGAAGGCCATGTGGACAGACGTAAGGATTTAAACTGTTTAGGAGATAAACAGGCGGTAAGAGAAGGCAGAGGCGAGAGAGAACAGAGACCTGCTCTGCCATCAGTGTGGGGAGCTAGGGCTGCCCAGGTTGGGTAGCTGGGGGTAGGGAGAAATAGTCCTAAATCATGAAGAAGCTTCAATATCTGATGAAGAACTTCCTTCCCGGTCCTCCAACAAAGCACTTGCCCATGGTGCAGTTGTAAACATGAATTCGTGTTAAAATGTGAAGTATATTGTAGAATCAAAATCTCAGTGAAGAAATTCTTGTGCATTAAATACAGATGGGTGATCAATAGGGAAAGTTATTCATAAAAATACCATCAGAGAGTATTCTGCATTTTAAATTCATTATTGAATGGTTGCAGTGGAGTTTTGGTTTGTTTATGTTGAGGATCCCAAGAGAGATCCTCCAGAATATTTGAGGATAATCTGTGGGGATTTTTGCTCCCATCTGTGGCTTTCCTCTTGGAATTTAGTTTTCATGCTGTAATCCGAGCATCACTTTTAGGTCAATCAGAAACATTTATTATCTTATTAAAGGGAACTACCTTCATTGCTCCTGCATCAAGTTTTATGGGAATAAACCCACAAAGCATCATGGGCGATGCTGTGTTTTGTAGCTCAAAACAAAGCAAATACAACTTTTAACCTTGTGTTTAAGAGAGTAACAAACATCCTATTTTGATGTTTTTGTGTGTTCTTGCATGTTCAGTGCTGCTTTTATGGTGCCTACCACCATGATGGTGAAATGCCATGATATGGCACGTGCCACCCGGTTCCTTGAAAGCATTCAGGAGATGGCTTGGTGTGGAGAGCAGCCATCCAAAGCCATACACAGTTGGCTCTTCAGTATCGATCTTCCCATATTGGAATGAATGAGGAGATTTGCAGTCCTCATCGTGGGGTGCTGTACATAGTTGCTGTAAGCATCTTGCCCATCAAGGAGGACCCATCTCTGAGCAGTTTCTGGCAGTGTTAACTCACTGGATATGGGGATGGCTGAGATAGCTGCTGTTGGTGAAGGATAAGCAATCTAAACAGTAGTTTCTCACTACCTTCTTCTTGGCTTCACAAGCCCAGGGACTTGCAAATTCAGAGATTTTTAATAAAGTACCTTACAAGGAGCCGTAGGGAGAGAAAATTATGCTGTGGCCGCCTAGTCCTGTGTGATAACTGTTTGGTCACTTGGATATTTAACAGTGATTTACAAGCATTAATGAATTGGAGCCTCAATTACATCCTCAAGGGCAAGGAAGTATTGCCAGTCCATCTCCCTTCCCTCCCCACACAATTTGCAGATGGAGTAAAGGTAGCACAGCAAGGAGGGGGCTGATGATTTCTCATCTGATGCTTTTACCTCTGGGATATGTTTCCTCTTTTCTCTCTTTACCCTCCCCCTATCCCAAATGCCTGAAAATGACATTTCTTTTTTTGAGCATCTTTTGATACACTGATGTAGTGTGGCTGAAAAACCAAAGTTTTTGATTTCAGATAGTAGCCACTGAGAATTTATTGAATATAGTGCTTATTTTTTTCCCAACCCTATTTTTTTCTGCATCATATCTCCGAAATTGTAATCTTTCAGCTATTATATGACTCCATTATGACTCTATCCAATGATTAATGTGGGGTTAATAAATTTGTCTGGTGAATGTTGGTGTAAAGGAGTGACTGCTGCTGACTGCACCCCTATTAATGGCACATTTCGATTGTTTTAGAGAGCAAATTATCATGTGCTTCACCTACTCAGAAACAGCTTTTTCCATGAAAAGACAGAGTAAGTCTGTGTTTTTAGGAACAATCTGTTTTCTGTCTGTAATTAATATGTTCCGGATTGTTTGGCTACTTTGGTTGGTGTATCACAAACTAGACTATTATGCTCAAAGCTACTTTTGGGACACCCAGTAATAGCTCCTTTTGAAAGCATTGAGAGCAACCCCTGTAAATCACTGCGGGTCTGAGTAACTATCGAGCTTTGCCTAAACCATGCCAGGTTTCTGTAACAAGCTGATGAGCTATCGCTGGGTGAAAAAATGTATCCTTGATTCACACCTCCCTGGTGTAAATCCTGTTCCGATTTTGAAAGCACCTTGTTATAACAGTGTTGGACAGAGGAATTCTTGAGGCGAAGTGACATTTTCAGCCTATGATACTAGTGTATCCGCACTGTGTATCCATCAACATTTGGCATTTAAGGAAATCTGCTCATCCTTGCGTCGCCTGTTAAACATGGAGGGGCATAGCAAAAAAAAAAATATAAATAAATAAAAAATTAAAGGAAGAAAATCATCCTCTTTGCATTTGAGTTTTTGGGGAAAAAAATGGGGAAAAAAAAAGGGGGTCAGTTTGACTGCAACGACGTGAAATCAGCCCCAAATGACCTCAGGCGACTGTACACCTGGAAGGAAAAGGTGGGTTAAAATGACATTTTTTTTGTGTCCACAAGCCAACGCTGGAATAACTCGCACTCTTTAGCATGCACAGCTGTATTATCCCGGGGCAGTTTTTGGCTCGATGTGAATTTACACATCTGTCAGATCGCTTGGAGATCCATAGGCAGAATGTAGCACTCGGGAACATTGTGTGGACTTGGGATGTTTCCTGTAGAACCTGGGAAGCACAGAAGAACGAAAGGCTTGTCTTCTTGCTGCAGCCAGTGCTCCTCGCTGCCCAGCTCTCTGCACTCCGAGGAGCAGGACAAAAGCACTTCTGTCCTCAGGTGATTTTAGGCTTTGCTTCAAAACTTCATTCTGAAGTCCAAACCATGTTTTTTTTGTTCAAAACTATGCTCTTAATTTAAAACTGCTCGTGCGCTCCCTCCGGTTTATTCCAAAAAGTGGTCCCCAAGGGGTGTTTGAATGTGCATTAAGGACTACAGGTTTGTCTGACTTGGCTTTTAGGGAGCATAAGCTGAGCATCAGACTGTGATTACTGAGAGCTAATCTAGGGCTTTGGCCACAGAGCAGGTTCCTTTTTTTTTTCCCTCCTACTTCCTATAATACTTCAGCCATTTCTATACAGTCTTCTCTTCCTGGGCTATCACGTTGTGGTTGTTCAGCCCCCTGTTTTTCTGTGTCCTCAAAACCAAAGGCATTTCCCATGTCTTCTCAAGGTGCTCTGCTTTCTGTATGCTTCTGATTTCTTCCCTAGAGCTCTCCATACTCTCTCAATGCTGTGCCGTGGCCTGAGCAGGAGCCCTGAAGCCACATGACTCCTGCACCTGCCTCTGCTGCCAGCTTCCCAGATGGCCTTTAGAATATTTTCATTTATTCACTATACGGTGGTTTTACACCACTCTGGTCTCTAACTTGCATCCGAGATCTCTGCCATGTATTTTAATGCATAATACATTTTGAGATGCAGTTTGTGTGCTGCTATGTAAAATATGGTTGTACTGTTCCTATGGCAAATCATTTAATTCGTAACTCAGGGACAAGCGAAAAGAACACAATTTTTCTTTAATTTTTGTAGGGCAGGAGTGAGCATGGTAGAGCAGAAAAGGGTTTTCTCGTTTCTGTAGAAGCATTCGGGGCTGTGCCGTGCGTGTTAGTGGAGCAGACTCTCTCGCTTTGATTGCTTTTGGGGGAGGTTGGGCGGTGGTGTGGCTCGCGATGGAGCTGGCACAGCTTCCAGGCCTGGGGTTAAGTTGCTCAGTTTGGTTCAATTGGTAATTAATAAAAGCAATGGCCAATTTGACTTTATACCATGTGTCTGTCTGTGTGGAACCTGGCACAAGCAAACCTTTCTACCGAGCAAGATGGTCAGTGTAATTTTTGACGTGCACATTATTGTGGGAACTTGGAAGCATGTGACGTTTCAGTGAAGGGGAAGAAGTCTCCTGGACCCTGACATAGGTTTAAAATGGTAGTTAAAACACTACTTTCAAAATGTTTCTCGAGTGCTGGTGTAGGCTCATCTCCTACAGCTTCCAGATTTGTAGTAGACAGGTCCATAGGAGTTTCAGAGCAACATCTCAGCAGTTGGGTTGTCTCGTAAACCCAGAAGGAGCCACCAACATTTTTTGGTGCAAGATTTCCTCCCCCTAACCCCTCCAAAGAGTAACATCTGCTCCTTAGCATGCTGCTCATTTTCATGGCAGGACTCCAGTTGCTCTTCCAACGCAGAGCTCGGCAATAGTAGCGCTGGTGTCTGAGCTCTGGAACAGACCAAGTGGTTTGCGTGTGCTTTTGTGTGCCATGAGTTATTTCTACTGTGTGCTTATTTATAATAATGGGCATTCATTATGATGAGAGAGCCTTTTTGCTCAGGGATCATCACAGTACACACTGTAAATGCATCTTGACATTAGTTTGTGTTTGTATATTATGGGCTCATAATACGTATTTATTTGTGTGTATAAAACTGTATTACGAAATGCATAGTAAAAAAAAAAAATCCTTAGGAAATTGCGCGAACAGTAGTTCCATTTAAAATATCATATCTTGGCCAATTTTGTTATGTCCAAATATCCTAGTCACATTGTAGACTAACAGCCTGCCAAATTTCGCTTAAAAGCACAGCCAATTTTTAAGTTACAGAAGCACAAAGAGCAATGGAATGTTCTTTTTTAGGACTCCTCTAACTTAAACAAAAATTATAAGGTTTTTATTGTTTTGCTTAAATCCAAGGGAAAAAATATTTGCTGCAACTCAGCCTGGATCTCGCTGCAAAATTCAGCATTTGGCTGTCTACACGGCCAGAGCACACTACTTAAAACAAGTTGATTTGCTTGTTAGAAGTTCAAAGCCCATGTAAAAGTACATTTATTAGTAAATATGGGTCGGTTGGAGGAATTTTTATTAATGGAATCTAGTTTATTTATATATTTATTTATTTATTCCCCCATTTACTTGGTGGGGGGGTGGGTAGCAAAACAGAATAATTCTCCCATTGAGCTGTTAGCTGGAGATATTTTTCCCACTGACTGCTGTTGTGGATTGGGGTCTTTGCGGATGCTTTATCTTGCTCTTTTCAGATTGTCACAGGATACGCTGCCTCACTCACAGTGCAATGAAGAGAAAGTTTAAAATAATCTAAAGTAAGAAATACTGACTGATTTCTCCTCCTATCAGTGGTGGTCAGGAATTACTATTAAAATATCTTAAAGGAAAGAAAATAATATTCAAATTGTGGACATAACCCCAAATGTTTGAATGAAAGAATTGGTGTTTTATTTTATTTTATTTTATCTAAGGTTTTGTTTTCAGGAAAAAAAAAAAGCATCCGCTTTTAAGATTTCTCATCTACATACTTAAAATCATTTTCCAGTGGCATCAAAGGAACAAATGCATGGATTCATTAGAATAATTACAGGAAAAAAAAGAGAAAAATGGAGTCAGTGTGTTAAAATCTCCATTTTAGCTCCGTATAGTGCCTGCCGTGCGGGGGGAAAACAGTTAATTAGGACAGCAAAAGACAGCACTGAGAAAATGCGATGCATGACAAAGGTGGCAGAACTCGTCAAAGATTCATATTGAGGAAGTTATAACCATCCCTATTAGATGCCTTAAAAAAATATAATAAATCC
>VZRW01011454.1:60094-126698 GCA_013398125.1 Aegotheles bennettii | reverse complement strand
CAATCCCTCATTGCTGGGTTAGAATATTTCCAAAGGTTACGGCTGTAAAATAGTATTTATTTCTCCTGCTCAGCCGGCTGCCTTCTCCCTCTCCCCTCTCCGCGCCGCCTCCAGCCCCGCGCCGAGCTGCCAGTTCTTTATTCCCAGCACAGCTTTTAGCCCGCGTGGCCAATCGGGGCGGCAGCGCCGGCCCAGGACCGCTCTTGGTGCTGAGCTCCAAATGCGATTCCAGCCCTGACAGGGGGATTATAGGAAACAGATGACTTACGCTTCTAATTTGTGGCCTTAAATTGCAAACAGAATTTCAGGAGTCGAGCGGAGTAATAAATGGCAATAGAGAAAGCCACACACAGCCAAATCAGTATGTGGTGGTTGTAGGTTAAACTAAATAGGAAGAGACAGGTTATGATGGTTTAGTGTATTACAGAGAAGAAAGTCTTAAATTACTAGTGCTGAGAGGTATTGCACTATGGCAGACAGTATTGCATTGTGTAGTCTACAGATATCACGAGCAGAACAATAAAAAAAAAGCAGGTTTAGCATAAAACCTGTTGCTGGACAAATCTCTTTTTTTTTTTTTCCCCTTAGAAATGGAAGCTGTGTTTTATGTTTGTTTTGACCTTAACTATATGCTTGCCCCTTAACATCTGTTTTCTACTGTTGCAGTTTTTCACACCAAATTAACTGTCAGGGCTTCAGATAAAATAAGTTAAAAATACTCCCAAATTATTTTTTGTTGACTTTCAGGACTAGAAGAGCGTCCTGTTACTCTTCCTGTCCCGGATTGCAGCGTTTATCTCTCACAGGCATAAAGGATATACCTTTAAACAATTTTCAAATGATTAAAAATTAGAATGACAGATTTTAAACTTTTTTCCCTGCTTTTTTTTTTATTTTTCTGGCTTATGGCAGCTCTGCCAGCCACTGGTTTTTGTGTGATGGCATCAGAGTGTGTTTTGGAGGAGGTTTTTTTGCACTTTCACGCTGGATCTGCTGGCTTCTTTTGTTATCATTTGTAGCTTCTGGTTCTGAAAAGGTCCGGCGTGTTTATTTAATGATGATTTGTATCAAAAGCTTGCTCCACGGTGTTAATTGGTGCATGCTCCTTGTAAGCCTTAAACTATAAAGATATATTCTGAGAACCCAGAGTGGTCTCAGATGTGATATGCCGACAACTAACGTGGGATTTGCTTTTTTTTTTCATCTCACTACAAGAAGGAAGGAGAGATGAGGAATATGCTCAGAGGTCTGGAGGAATAGCTGGTACCACGAAGGCATATGTCAATTGGTAGTATTTCTTAAGCCTCTTAATTTGAAGATGTATTTTAAAAAAAATTGAATGAGACTTTTCTTTGACAATACGTGATCTCTGGAGTTCTGGAAGCTGTCAGAAAAAACATTCCCATTCCACACCAAGTGCCACGGAGGTATTATTCTAACACCCAGATAATACTGCCCTACAATGACAACTGGACAGACCTACAAATGGCATTAACGCAAAGATTTAAAACAAGAGAGGAAAAATAAACCTTTGGCTCCCTGCTACTTCGCATTGTCATGCGGCACAGGGCATTAATCTGTGCAACCTGTAGGCTCCATCCTGGTGATTTCCCAGTCAGAGAAACCATTTAGTTTTTTGGGGCATCATAGCAGGGTCCAGTGTCAACGTTTTCATTCCAGGCAGCAGAGCTTGCCTGCATTTGAATGAACATAACTGTTATTATTGCAAAATGATTATTGTTTTAAGCAGGTCTTTTGATTATCATTGAAAATGACTGGCTAAATACATTTTGATTAATCACTTGCAAAAATTATGCTTGTTAGAGCTGTTTTATATTCTCTGTCGCTGTGTTCTCACTGTAGGTTATAGCCATTTCTTTACAGCTGAAGATTTTTTTTCCTTTAAGTCACCTGGTGAGAAAGGAAAACAAATCTTAGTTGAAAGCTTTTGTCTGCAAGACAGACTCCTCTTTTCATCCCTATGTCCTTTAAAAAAATGCTCAATTATTGTCTGCGCCATAGAGGAAAGAATGGGGCCTACATAGGACCTGAACCTTTTCAGACAGGAGATGGCTTTTGTTTTTGCACCCCATCAACACCGCTCACCTAATTAAATCTGATATCTCTGGCTGAAGCAAAATGATTTGTTAATAGTTCTTTGGGAATTTCCTTAATGAGTTTAGATGTCTTTTGTATGGTACATGTGGGGGTATTTTGCAAATGGAGCTGAAAAAGAAAAAAAATGGGGCAAAGAGAGAGGAGAAAGAGCACCAAACCAAGGAGCAAGGTGTCGGCTGACGACGGGTCCTGGTGGGCTGCAGCCAGTCATTAGCTGGGGACACGTGGCAGAGATGCTCGGGAAGAGCCCTCCCCATCCCACGCAGCCAGGGACATCTGTCAGGGACTCAGATATTACACCTTGATCAGGCCGAGACAGTGACACCATTTTCTTTAACAAACACCAGCAGCTTTTCTTTCTCTTTTATTTTAACATTTCTCAGGGGTTGGATTCCCTTTCTTCTCCTGCTCTGCTGAGAGTAAAAGGAGCTTGTTAACTTGCTTAGATATTTTGACTGCTGATGCACTTTGGCCACTTGCCTGTGGTAACAGTGTCAAAGCATTGCTTGGGATAATTGCTATATTTGCAGTCTGAAGAGTGCTCTGACTTAGTGTTCAAGCTGCTGAATAAAAAAGAAATTGTCATTTTGGAAGAAATCTGTGAATTACCCTCCCAGTTAAAAAAAGTGCACAATTTTCAAAATGCCTTTTCCCCTTGTACTCAAGCATAATGTTATGCAGATAATTAACATTTTAATAAATTGCTTAAAATATGAGATAGCAGCTTAAAAGGCTTCATTTTCAGTAGGGTTTTGTTTTGTTTTTATTTTTAGCTTTGGGGATTAACCACTATGGGGCTCTATTTCTTCATTCTGTGCATACCCAAAAGTACCCACCGGTCCATAAAAACACCACGCGCTTCTTGCTTGGGGTTTGCAAAGGATGCAGGATCAAGCCCATAGGTTTTGCCAAGTTTCCTAGTCTTCCTAGCTTCACGCTTTGAACTGGTACTGTGAAGTAGCATCGTTCTTGTAATTACGAAGTAACTGGGATATTAAAAATATTAGTTACGTTGTCAGTTGTGTCTCAAGTCATGCTGTATATGGATAGCCTGCGACGAGTTTTTGATAGCCCTTCATTTAGTAAAGATGTGAATAATTTATACGTGCTCTTATGACATCCATTTTCCGAGTGGAAATTGAGACCATAATAGAATTTGATTGTATGAATACTCTATAAGAAATAGTATCTTTAAACTATATTTGTTATGCGTTGCACCTTTCTGATGCATTTGTGCGTCCCGTTTGTTGTGCAATCTTTTTCTTTGAAAGATTAGGGCAGATACTGTAAGCAGGCTTTGGTCTAGGAAAACAGTCCAGATCTCTTGCCAGCTCACTGAATGCCCTCAAGCTTCCTCTGATCCACCTTCAGCAGGTGCACCCAGCAGGATCACAACTGGTAGCAACAAGGGCTTGGAGTCTAAGGACCATGGTCCATAGAGTCAGGTCAAGACTGCCATCAGCAGCTCAGGGCGAGCAGAGGAAGAGATGCTCCAAGTAAAAGTTACTTCTTGTTGCTCCTTTTTTTGAACTTGCCCGAAATCTCTGAAGTATAAAATGGACAAAAAGGTATTTTCTGATAGTCTGCGTTGTGCTTCAAATCCTGCACTTCTGGATTCACACTTTCAAAATTGCACTGGATCTACTATATCACCTAGGCAATATAGAGTACATTAAATCTGTCTGGAAACCCACCATTTAATATGATCTAGAGGACATCCAATAGGAGAAACTGAATGATGAAAGGCCTGAATGAACCTTTCCAAAGCCCATCACCAAACCCAAGTTACTCAGCCATTAGCAGCCCTGCCGCTATTCCTCCCTTACCTGTGCGAGGGCTCAATCCTGTTGCATCTGGCTCCTGTCATTTTATGGCGTACTGATAAACACCAATGGATTTAATCAACATTACATAGATTTGAAGCCAGGACAGTGCTTGGCCCCAGGAAATCTTGCGAGGAAGTACCTAGTAAAATTACTCATCCTGCATTTTTCTGTTGCTCGTAGGCTTCAACGCGCGCCCGCTCTAATGTAAAGTGAAGCGTACTTTGTTCTACTGCCTCCAGACACCTTGTGTGGCTGCCTGATGCACTCTGATGTGCATTTCACCTGGCATTTGGGAGTATTTATTTAACATAGGCATGATTACCTCTCTTAACGGTGTTAATTCAGAAAAATGCTGAGCTCTTTCAAAAAGCGCCGGTGGCTCTCCTGACGAACAAGGTGGCGAAGGGGAGAGGTACCCAGTGTGGAGCAGGGTCCCAGCTGACGTGACCCCAGGCTGTTGTTGGGTAGGGTTTAATGCGCATGACAAATTTGCTGCTAACAAAATTGTTCGGGGGCCAGATTTTACTCTAGGTTATGTGGATTTAAATTTGCAACAGTTCCGGAGGCTTCACGTGTTACTGAAGATTTCAAAGGTTGGTTAGATCAGAATCTAGCTGCCTGCATTTTGGGCTGTGTTTTTCTCGATCCAGAACCCTGTTCATTTTAACTCTTCCTTTATTTAATTCTGCTTTTATAATTAAACTTTATGCTTTTGGAAGAGCTCTTTTTTTTCCCAATTGGCTGTCCCGTGCATTTTCAAACTACGTTTGAATTTTTTTTTAAAAAAAGCAAACCAAAACCAACCCCTAAAACCCACTAAAAAACCCCAAACACCACCTCCCCCCCAAAAAAAGGAATTCCAAAAGTTGAATAGTATGAAAGAAAAGCTCCTTTCTGTTAGGGCAGGATCACCAGGGCTGGGATAAGCCCCTTGCAATATTATACATATTTGAAACACGAGAGCTATTGTTTTGAAGCTTTACTATGTTATTGTCCTGCTTGTCTGAGTAAGAAGCGTGTATCTCTGGTGGATGGAGGTTAGCTAAGTAAGTCATGCATAGATGGAATTTATTAAGTTTGCATGGTAGTGACAGCTGTGAGTGGGAACAGTAACTCTGAACGTGCCAAGGGCTGAGAAAGGGAAGGCATTTTCATATGTGTCTTAAAGGAAAACGGCAGGGTAATTGTGAAAGCTCTTCTAATCACTCCATCTCATTACCAAGGGGGGAAAGCCACTGAAATGATTTTTAAAGTGTAATTGTCTGACAGGGGGCTGTCTTTGGACAATCTCACCAGGCAGATGAGGACAGAGAAGAGTTGGGTTCGGTTAAGAACCATTGAAAATCAGACAATTCAGTACAAATCCATTCAAATAGAGTTATAAATATACATCAGTACAACGTAGCAACTGGTTAAGTTATATCTTAAATTGGTTAAAAATGTTTTTTAAATATAGAATTCACCCCCAAATCGCTTCCTAGCCATCTGATCTTCAGGAGCTTCTTGTGGAAACACTTTTTTTTTTCTTTTTCTTTATTTTTTTCTTTTGCATTCCCACTCTGCCTCCCGAGATGAAATTCACCTTCGCTGCTGGATCATTAAAATGGCAGCTGTCACTTAGAGGGAGACAAATTCCGATTGCTGGGGCTGATCCTGGCAGCACCGTGCGTGCGAGTGATGGCATCGCCAGGAGAAAGGTCAGCCTGGCCTGCGAGAGCCAGGGGTGAGCTCCTCGGGGTGCCCACATAATTATTAATGGCCCACCTGATGTTAAGTCACCTCGTCCTCCTGGTTTTTTGCTCTGGTTGTGGTAGATCAGGACAAAACCAGAACCTGACTGGGCCAGGGGCATTCCAACCCAAAAATAGCGAGAGTAGATGACTCCTGCCTCCCAGTGCTGCAGGGAGTTGTTATGGACCAGAATTTACTAACACAGCTTTTTAACACCCCTTTGAAACCCAAGACCCGCTTTTGGTGATTGTGGGGCTACCAAAATGAGAGGTGACCGCTTTCCACCTCCTCTGCCTCTGACTTTGGTGCCCTTCTTCCTCTCACCCTGACCTTGCTGCACGCTCAGTCCCATCCGTGTATTTTGTATACATCAAACATGCCACAGCATGGGCCCTGTCAATATATTTTCATTTGATACAATGCTGATGGGCAGAATATACCTGCTCTGTTTTTTTAATAGGGCTGCTTTTCCCTTTTGTTTGATATTATATATTTTTTTTTAAATAGCCCCCATCTCCATAGCTCTCAAGCACTACCCAGACTTTTTTTCAGGCAGATAAAAAATTAATTCTCATTTTAGAGAGCTCTTTAGGTGACATCTTTTAATTTTCACCTTTTTCAGGGCCTTTGTTTCAGCCTAAGAATGAGCTTACAGTAGGTTAAATCGATGTTCTTAATGAAGCACTTCTTGCTCTCTGTTTTTTTGTTGTTAGACCACATAGGATATGTTCTGTTGATGTGTGGGGAGTTATGATTAGATGAGAATTTACCTCTGAGGAAGCTCAGATTATCACACATAAAGCATCAGAAATAGAAAAATGATGTGCACAACCATGAAAAAAACAATGGATGTTATCTTTAGTTTTTTTTCCTAATCACCCTCCAGCATCACTACAGCAGTTAAGTTGCCTCAGGGCTCGCTAGGATTTATAGTTTATTATAACATTGATAAGAGCAGCTGAGCGAACAGTGAACTGGGTGTTGGGTAAATATTAGTTTGAATTCATGGCAGAATTTTGATTTGATGTGTTCACAATTCTCCCGTATTTACACAGTCCGCTGCAAAATTGCACTGCATCGACTACTTTGTCAAATTGTGTGTGTGTGTGTGTGTGCTTTCTTCCCGAGTAGATGCCTGAACTAACCCCGTGTAGATCAAACAGCTCTCGTTGTGGCTGAAAACACGGTTTGAAGTTGATGTTCTGTCTGTCACATGAATTACATATTTCAGTTAATACATTATGCAAATGGTGAATTTTACGTTCGGCTTTTGTAGTGTTGACTTTGAGTTTTGAATAACACCCAGGCTAATAGTTTGATGGTGAAATTAGTGAATAATTGGGGATAGCAAATCATTGCTTTTGTGATCTGTTGGTGAATCATTTAGATAAAACTGTTCCCTGTGCATTGTTTTCTTGTCTTATATTTTGACACTTGATGCCACATCATTAAGGGATTACCCTGAGGAGCTTTCCCTTGATTTGCAAGGGAGTAAAATCAACCCCTCAAAGGGAAGCCCAGTGCTGAGTGGGAATACCAGGACTACCTTAATGCTACCTAATGGATGTCACCTCCGTGGATTTATGAATCCCATTGCATCTAAATAATGGAGGAGAAGTGAT
Organism: Aegotheles bennettii; assembly: GCA_013398125.1. Lineage (NCBI taxonomy): Eukaryota > Metazoa > Chordata > Aves > Caprimulgiformes > Aegothelidae > Aegotheles > Aegotheles bennettii. The sequence continues at coordinate 119,401 of VZRW01011454.1, read as the reverse complement.
GCAATACTCTTCACCCCTCGTTCTCTGTCTCTCGCCGGCGCTGGAGTCTCAGAGTAGCTTCTCGAAATCCAAATTCAATACCCAATGGGACTTTTGCTTTTCCTATTTTTTCTAGGCATATTCAAAATTAAGAAATCTTGGGTTAGACTGCTTTAAAAGAGGAAATGAAATAACACAAAAACTAAACCAAAATTCTAATTCAAGGTAATTATTTTTTTTAAGCGACAAATGGAAACATATTATAAATAGCACTACGAAATGCGAGGCTACAACAGGTTGTAAAAATACCAAGTAACGAGACCTTTGGTTTGCAGTGTTTGCCTGTTAATAAGAAGGCAGAACAGTGTGCCAGACCGTGGGCCCACACATGGACACAGCCTTGTGCCCAACTTGCCAGAATAATCTCTGCTCCCCATGGCTGGGCCGTGCCAAGTGGTGCCACATCTGGGGCTCACATCTGTATGGCAAGGAAATGCCCATCGCCTTCCCAAGAGCTGTTTGTAAACTCATTAGAATAAATAAATAAATACATGTAGAGAAAAAAAAAAAAAGCCCAAAATCCCAGCTGATCAGATCTTGCTCCATAACTTAGGAAAAAAAGCTCATATTCTACCAATTTTAGCAGAGGGAAGGATTTTCTTCCAGGATTTCCCAGACTAAGAAAGTCTGTTGGTGCTGTGGACGAAAGAAGGAAGAAGCAGAAACCCCCTAGTTCATGCTTCTCTAAGTTAAATCACTTATCCGTGTTTTACCAGCCTTTATCAGAGTTTGTACACTTGCTCCAATTAAATTATTTTTTTCTTCAGGGGAGCTTGTGAGGCACTTACATAAATTCTCTTAATTTCTGAGTAATGCAGTCCTGACAATCACTTAAGACAGTAGAGTTGATACGGCCGTCAGGGAAGACTCTTTTTCAAAAGAATGTTTTTATAGAATATCACTGTGACACTTCGCTTAGATGGATGTCTTTAGCAGAATTTGATTAATGTAATGTAATAAAAGAGATGCACACTAAAGTGTCTGTACATGTCTTGTTAAGTATGGTTGATTCATTATATGTAGTTCCCCTCACTTCTTTTCTCTTTCCTCAGTTCATTTTTTATCATTTCAATAATATATCTATAAATATGAAAAAGTTGGCACTTTCTTTGACATATATGGCTATTAATTCATAACTCTAAAAAATTGTATCTTTCAACTTGTCACTTTAAAGCTTGTACAGTTTATTACAGTAAGTAACCTGTGTTGGAAATTAGATTTTGAACTTTAGCAAGGAGATAAATAAGCTTGTGGACATAGAAGTTATGGAGAAGATACCTAGATATAGTGCTAGAATAAAATTGCATGAAAAGATCACTTACTTGAAGATGATAATTTCAGAGCTCCCTCAGGATCACATTAAGATTGCGTATTGGAAATGGGCTTCAGCTTGAATTCCAATAACTTTAATTCCTAGAAATGGCATTATTTCAGTTAATCCTTTTCCTTTGGGTGGGTGTGTTTGTCTCATTCTTTAAGCCAATAATATATATCAGCAGCATGCAATTTTACTAAACATGAAATTTACTTCAGAAAAACTCCTGAAAATTTGTCTAGGCCAAGCTTTGTCTTTTCTTTTGCAGCTTCAGTCAATCTGAGGAAGAGAAAACCTGGAAAATTTAAATATCTTTGTTAATATCATAGTGCAGGACAATACTTAAAATGAACCAGGTTCATTATTTCCTAATTGGCAACCTGTGTCAGGGGGAAGTAAGGATGGTCCTTCATTCTTTTTACTTTGCTTTGATAGTAAAACAGACAACTTTGCTTGTTTTCTAGGTAGTTTTTAATTTTTATGACTTTTTCAGAGCATGTTTGACAGGTCCAGTCCAATCTTTGATTGTGTCAGGCCTGGGACTGTGGAGATTGTCTGCACTGAGGTTTCTGGAGCGAGTTTCTGGAGCAAGTCCAGAGAAGGGCAATGAGGCTGATGAGAGGTCTGGCAAACAAACCTTATGGAGACCAGCTGAGGGAACTGGGGTTATTGAGCCTGGAGAAGAGGAGACGGAGAGGAGACCTGATTGCCCTCTACAACTACTTAAAGAGAGGTTGTAGTGAGGCTGGTGTTGGTCTCTTCTCCCAAATTGCTAATGACAGGACAAGAGGAAATGGCCTCAAGTTCCATCAGGGGAAGTTTAGGTTGGATATTAGGAAGAAGTTCTTTCCTGAGAGGGTGGTTGGGCACTGGAATGGGCTGCCCAGGGAGGTGGTGGAGTCACCATCCCTGGGGGTGTTCAACAAACAGGTTGATGAGGCACTTGAGGCCATGGTCTAATGGTCTAATGGTTAGGAATATGATGGGCTAAAGGTTGGACTTGATGACCCTGGAGGTCCCTTCCAACCATAATGATTCTATGATTCTGCAGCTGGGATGTCTTCTTGTGTGAATGCTTCTCAGGACCCGTCTGGACTTAGGAAACTTTGTTAAGTGAGTTAAGCAGAGCAGGAACTCCTGACCTGGATGCACCTGGTGATAGAGCCCAGCAGGACAGCATCAGCCATCCTGGTGTAACCCATGGAGGGTCTCCAGGGGTAAAACTTGGATGAGCGAACCATGGGAGGGGAGAAGGGGAATGAATGAATGAAAGATGCAACTCCTCTGCAAAATTATCTCCATCCAGATGGATGGATTATTTCATCTGGTTATGCCAGGGCACAGGATGCTGATGCCTTGATCTCAGCAGGCAGAGCACATGAGGAGCTCGCAGCCAGCGCCGACATCCAGAGTGCAGACCACATGAAACAGGGTTGGGTGGAAGCACGTGCCCGGGGGCCCGGTGACGGGTGGAAGGTGGGTTTGTCAGCAGCAGAAAACACAGAAGTCAGGGCAGCCCTGGAGTGGTGGGAAACCACACAGTGTGACTGCTGGGCAGGTTTGCAAATCACGAGGTGCCTGAGGATTACCCAGGGTAGATGTGGTGGGTAAATATGTGTGAAATCAAAGCTCCCAAGTGAGGACAGATGGACCAGCCACAGGAAAAGGGAGGCGAGGAAGGTGGAGATGCGACAGAAGATCTGCTGTTTGGTACCCAGCCTAGGCGTGGTTTGCAGTTGTGTTTTCTGCAAAGCAGGGGCTTTATTACTAATGTTCTGTCCTGGTTGCTGTTAGTGCTGTTGCACTTCAATATGAGCAGGTGTGTAAGAGCAGCAGCACGTTTGAGATCCTAGGGCTGTTCAGGAGGTGCTTCACCCAACAGCTGCTCTTATTCTCCTCTTGAATCCACAACTATGAAGTGGTTGAGTCCCAGAAGGGCATCCTCAGCTGTAGATACTGAGGGACTCTCTCATCACAATGATTTGGGATGTACATACCGGGGAGGAAATAACCAGTTTCTACTGCAAATCAGCTAAAGGGCTAGAAGATAATTCCCCCTAAGTATTTATACCTATAGGCAAAGCTGTATGTGACAACCATGAAAAGCAGCAATAGGTGATAAGGATGCCTGCTTAATGTAGCAGAAGGATTATTACCAGTCTCACACATCTCGTTTGCTAATTTAGGAGACCTGGCTTGGCTGGTGAACTTTCATGAACCTCCTTCATGTGCAGGGTAGATGAAAGCCTGGCTGAGGCTTCCAGGCCCAGGTGTGCTGCTAGCACAGGTGCCTTCACTTGGGCCTGATGGCAGAGATATAACCAGCAGAAGCCTCTCCCATTTTTTAGGTGAAGGAAGGAAAGAGAAGGAAAGAAGAAAGAGTGTTCTCATTTTTAAGGTAAAAACAGCTCCTGGGGGTGGGGAAAAATGTTGAGGTGATGTGTTGTGATAGCTTGTGATTTCTGTGTTTAAAAAGTAAACAGTGAAACCTGAATTTCCTTTTTGTGCTGGAAAAGGCATGGAGTGCCTGGTCTTGTGAGTGTTCAGTGCTTGAGCTCTGGTCTTGTTGTTTGCTTTGGTTTCTTCAGACAAATCTCTTGAATATGTTCTTAAATAAAACAAGCAAATAAGGTTGCCTTAAAGGAGTTAGTGCATTTGCTTGTGTGCTTAATTGTTCTTTTTATACTAGCCAAGGTACACAGATAGCTGCTCTGGGTGGCTTCTGAGGGCTGATACCTCCTCTTTCTGTACCTTGTGAGGGCTCCTCTAGCTGTGTGTTAGCTAGTGGGGTTTATAAGATGGGAAGAAATAATTGATGGAGAATTGCTGTAGGTGTAAAGCCCTTGAATGCAGTGAAAGTTGAAGACATTACAACTGGTTTTCTATACTGTTTTTTAACAAGAGAAGTGGTTTTCCTACTGAAAGATGCCTGTTCCCCAAGTAGGGTAATAAGAGGAGTGTAGAAAATGCCCATGCCTGGTTTACTCAAGCCCCATAAATGCAATGAGCCAGGTACTTTGCCTTTATATTCTGAGCTGCGAGCTGATGGAAATATGCTAAAAACAGTTAAGCTGAAAAAATGAAACCTCTCTGATTGTTGATCCTGAAAGCATGGGGAGTTGATCTGATATCAGGCTGGAAGGGGATGCCCAGCTGTGTGCCTCCAGGAAAGGGGAGGAAGGGCTGGTTTGCTGCCTGTGGCCAAGGTGTAGGTTAGAGAGCACCAGGGCGATGAACGGTTTGAAAATGAGGAAGGGGTGTTGCAGGGTATAAAATTTCTTCTGGAAAGAAGGGTGTGCGTTGTGGTGAGAGCACAAGGAGGTCTGGCAAGAAAACCGTAAACACCTCTCTGACTGGGCTGTTTCCTTCCCTGTTCCCTCTGCAGCACCGGCCTCCTCTGTTATCCCCAACAAGAAGAGAAGTGAGAATTAAAATGTGTTTTTTGTGTGTGTGTCCCTGCTGCACCTGCTCAAGCCCTGAACCACAGGTGTTTGTGGCCACATTTGTGCTACTGCTCCTGCCCTCTGAGCTGTGCACAGGGTGGCTGCACCATGTTGGGGTGCTGGGGCAACCTGGAGTGCTGCGGGGATGCTCTTCAGGTCACACCAGGGAGAAGGCTGGGTATAAAGTCTTGCTGTATGTTTGCTTGCTGTAGCCCTAAGTTTGCTGCTCTGCAATTGCCTTCCTCCCCCCAGAATGGCAATCTGTGGTTTATCATACCTCATTTTTCTCCCAGTGCCTTTACTGTCTTCCTAAGTTTAGTTGTGTCTCTTAATTGCATGCCAAGATGGGGAGAGAAATTGGTTAATTGATTAGTAATTTAGTCTCTGGTGATATGCTTATTTAAGAAATCTGCTGGAGTTATATATGTCAAATGATTCACATAAAAACAACATCAAGTGAATCATATATAAAAATGACATAATTGCTCTTAAACTTAGAAGCCATATGTGTGGCTGAGGAAATTACTTTATTGGCTTTAGCAACTCTTTTATATTTCTTCTCAAAGCCAGTTATACTCCTGTGAACAGAGAAGGCATGTTTATGTGTAGGAAAATAGCCCCTGTGTGTGTTATTTGGAGATGTGTTAATTCAAGGAAGTAGGTGCATATTCCAACAGCGCAGGAAAAAAATCAAAATTTTGAGTGTTGGGAAGCTGGGAAAGGGGTCTGTCGCTTTTGCTTTTTCTCATCAACAAGATTAAATGGCAACTCTTGCAATATGCACCATCTGAGATTTTATTGCTCTCTGTTATTTTTAGTACGAGGAGGGAGATTAAATGAAATCCGGGATTATTTCAGACAGTGTTAAACTTTTTATTGCTCATTTCTGCTGTCAGGCTTGGGCTGACCCAGTTGGATGGGTCATTAGAGAAGGTGGGCTCTCCTCCTCGAGCACCCAGACAATGTGTTCCTCTATCTATACGTTGTCTTTGGGAAACTTGAATGTAGCAACAGCAAAAGGAAATGTAATTATTAACACAGCTAGTCTTTTATATGGCATTACTCGGTTCTCAGAAATCTGTTGTGTGCTGAACTTCACATATGTGAATATTATTTCATGTGTGGCTCAGCATCCATACGGCCACTGTGGGATCAGGGGCTTGTGTCGTTTTCCTGGGTGTTTTGGAAGCTAATTTTTATTTATCTCTTTTAGACTACTTGAAATAAACCTAAACTTATTTAATATTATGAATTTCTTTATCAGGAGAAGATTAGAAAGGCCTTTTTTTGGGTCTTTACATTAAAAGAAGCCTAGTTTGATACAGCTGACTTGATGCATGTTACTGATGGTTTCTTCATTTTTATTCCTTTCTATAGGGTGGTGCCTCTTACATTAGTCACAGCCCTGGACATGTTGATATATGCAGTGAGGAAGGCTTGTGGTGGTGATGAATAGCTGTTGTAGTACTTTTCTGCAGTTAATCTTGGGACGAAGGAAAAATTCTGGTCTTGCTTCTGCAGGTTTCAGAGGTCCTGCTTGTCTTCAGGGTGGGTTTTGCAGGTTCATGAGTGTGCCTGCCAGCTGGTGCCAGTGCAGTTTTAGCTCGGGACATTAGCAAGTCCCCCTTGATGAAGAGAAGGGGTCAGTAGCTTTGACAGGGTGTCTGTGTTGTTGGCACTGAGGGATGGAGCATCTATTGTAACTTATGTGATGTGAAGCAAACCCTCCTTTTTCTGTAATTAGTTGCTGATAAATTGACTTCTGGAAGCCACACGTGAAAGACTATCCCAGCAACATGTCTTTATAAATCACATTTGGTTATGTTTGAAATATTCCCCAGTGAGGGTACCCTCACTGACCTGTGGTCTGTCCTCTCATGCATGGTGCTCAGCAGGGAGTTGGAGCACACCGTGGCACCTGGGCTATCCTGGCATGCCAAGTGAGTCAAGAAGGTGGGGATTACTCTGTCCTGAACTGGCTTTTCTCTTTGCTGCTATCTAATCTCAGTCTGAAGTCACTAGTGTCAGAGGAACGAGCTTGGAGTGGAGTGGCTAGCACAAAACTTCTGCCGTGGGAATAACAATTTAGTCTGGAAACAGGCGGCACTAACAGAGCTCTGTGGCTCTGACTCAGCCGTCCTCATCTTCAGCCCCAGCACGGGAAACCCAAACTCTTCCCCTTGCCTGTGCCTGCTGGCCCCTTCTTCCCCCCCAGACCTTCAGCCTTTCACCAAGCGCAGGCTGGCATCTCCTTGCTGGGGCTGTTATCTAGGAGATGTGCATTGTTTGGGTAGGACTGACACTGAACTTGTCGGTAAACAGAAGGGGCTTTTGTTTCAAAAAGTAAATGCAGCTGGTTTGCTTAATTATTCAAGGAAAGAAAAGGGACATCAGGCTGGGTAGGGACCTGCAAAGCAACCAATGTTTCTACAGAACATTCTGATTTGTAAACTTTCTAAACAGAAACATGTCTGAATGGAGACTTGGTATCAGTGGTCATGATTATTTTTTCCTGATTTTGGGAACTCTTACTCATTTTCATCTGAATTCAGGTTCGGAGCTGAGTCATTCCTTCTGCTCTTCTTCCCCCAGTGACTTTTCCACGCTGTTTCATTTTTCCCAGATAGACGCTGCTGGAGCAAGACGATGCTAACCACACTGCAGGCAGTGAAAAGGGTGTGTGGTTCCCTTGGGAAGAGGAGAACATGCCCTGTGCGAGTTACTGCAGCACATGCCATGATCACAAGAACAGTCTGAGCTTTAGGAAGGCAGCTTGGGATAAGGTGTAGGAGAGGCAGAGGCCATTAGCATCACTGGATTTACCACTTGCTCTGGCTAAAGAGGAAATAATGAATAAACTTGGTGTAATTTTCACACCGGTGCTCAGTTTACCAACGCAGAAGGTTGAAGAGGGGCTGAAAGGAACAGCTCCCAACACTGGTTCTGCACGCTTTATATTTTCACCTTGTTTGGTATTGACACAGCACGGGATAGCATGAGAGAGACAGAGAGAAAAATGCATTTCAGAAGAGGAAAGGGGTCCCCGTATAATGAAGAGTTCAACTGAAATAAGTAGGGGGGGGGGAATTTTTTCTTTGCATGCCAGATTTCTTACCACTTTCAAGCTAATCCTTTCAATTCACTTCAATACAGTCACTGAAGTAGCTTAGAAAAAGAGAGAAAAAGATCTTTGATATGCTAGATCAACCAAAGTTTGAAAAATCTCTCTTTGTATATGCCATTTATAATGCAAATCTCAAGTTGGCATTTTAGGCTCACTTGCTGCTGTTACTGAAGTACCTTGGAATACAAAGGCTGGAGATGGAGGGAGATCCCAAATGACAGAGCATCTTTGATAGTTCAATAATAAATTTTATAAAAATTACATTTTTTATTTTATTACTGTAAATACCTTCTACCTCTGCAGTGTGTGAGAGAGACAGGGGAAAAATGCTGCTGTACAGAGGCTAAAGTTACTGGCCTGAGTCTTCTGGGAATTTGAACTCAGCCTTGCTAGTGTGTCCCCAGAAAGGATTTGACCATGGCTGGGATATCCTGTGACTTTCCTCCTACCAGGGACAAAGCATGTGTACTTGCTACATTTGCTTAGTCAGTGAGCAACCAGTTAAGTATTTTTCTTTGGAAAGAAGCCTAATTTCTAAGAGTTGCCTTCCCAAATATATAACCTGATTTCTTTCCCTTGTGTTCCCAACATTTAAGCACTGATTAAATGTCACCAAAGATAATAGGAGAAACGCTCATGACGGCCAGCCTATTTTAAAATAGCATGGGCATGCTTAAAGCAATAAGTAATTTTGCCTCTGTTACACAGTGTGTTTAATGCATATTTAAATTAATCTGTAGACAACTTTGAGCAAGCTGGATTGGGAAATGAGTTATCCTTCTAATTGGGGATATTTTGGGATTTGCCCTGCTGAATTTAGCACAACTGCTCTGTGAAAGGTGGCTATCAAATGGGTTGATTGTGCCCTCCTGTCCCACTCGTGCTCTGCAGTGGGAGTGTGGGGATGCTGTGATGCTCCTGTCTGCCTTTTGGATCCTGGTATTACAAGGGCAGTGGGGTAGCTCTCTGGTTTTCAGTTCATAACCTGACCTCATGCTCCGTTTCCGAATCTTGTTTTCTCTCAGTGCTATGCAATGAGGGCAGAGGCAGGTTTCTTTATGTTAATTTACAACTTGGTTTGCTGGGAGCTGTCTTCTCTCCCCAGACCTGCAGTGCAAGGCATTGATTTAAGGAACTGGCCAAGAACCTACAATTTTCCCAGATGCTGTGGTATTTAGAACTGCTTTACAACTGTTTTCTGCTACTGCTGCTCTCTGGAGCATCTGCCCACTAAAACTTTTGTCATGTGGGAGTCAGTAGGACCCTTTATAGGGTTCTGATACACTTGGTAGCTCAGCTAGTGTAGAGTGGATTTGTCTCACACTCTTAACTAAGTATTGTTATACTACAGGCATAACTGCTTCTCAACTGTGTTTCTTTATTTGCAAATAAAATGGACCTTGGTGCAAGAATTAGTCTCCCATTCCACCCCCTGCTTGGTGGCAATGTCCTCTGTGTCCATTGAGAAACTGCTATGGCATAAAAATCGAAAATGGTTCAGGGGAGCAACAAAGAAAATGCATCTTTTGGGAGTCAAAGTGTCAAGATCATGATTTTATTTTATTTCTTTCTTGTTTTTCATACCATATTGTGTTTTTTCTTTAACTGCAAATATCACTTAAATTGTGAACTATAGTGCATGACAGACTGCTTTCTAGTCTTTTATTTTGAGGGGTTTGGAAATGTTTTGTTGGACCTGGGGAATCATGGGTGAAAAAAAAAGGAATAATATGTGTCCTCTAACTAATCTGTTACTGATTATCTTGGTGCAATGTACAGGTTAAGGGCTTGATCTAAAGACCACTGGGGTCAATTGGCTGAAGTGGACTTTGAATCAAGTCTTATGAGCGTTCAGTGTACGCTGTAGTGAAGGGTGATGGAGACGAGCACAGCACTCTTTCCTCTCAAATAAACATGAAATACTCCAACTGAAAATCTAAAGCAGAGTTGGTTTTCTGTCTTGCATTGAAAAACCCTAAAATGGTTGCATAAGGGCTATTATTAATACGTAATATGAGAAATATTCAGCTGGGAGCACAGATTATTAGCAGCATCTCAAGAATGTGACTTTTCAGGTGTAGGAACTGGCATTTCAGAATTTCTTTCTTTTTAGACAAAAGGGCGTTTCATCAAACTTGCTGCTTTTGAAAATTCTCTGATCTAAGTCTGCTAGATTACATGTTTTCCCCACACGAGGGTGATTCTATTGTCCATTTCAGGCTGCTATGGAAAAACTCGAGGGAAAAATATAAATAAAATATGCCCAAGCACACAAGTCAATGATCTGTGTGTTAAGCCTATTGGCACATACAGGACAATTTTATTGCATGACCTACTGGTTAAAAACATCAAAAATATAAGTCAAGTCATTTGAAGAACTGCTGTTTAGTGAGTTAGAATGAATGAAGTCTTTATTGAGTACATGCTTCCAGATTCATCACTGGTTCTGTTCCAGTCATGCCCTATCCTAGTCTTAACTGCCCCAGGCAGTCTTTCTGAGGCCACTTGACCTGCCAGTCATATTTCAGAAACTACTGATATGGTACTTGCTGATTTAGTTTAGATTCCAAACAGGCTAGCTGCTGGATTACAGACTAATGACCCATCAGATGCTAAAGGCAAAGGCTTAAAGTGCACTAGTGAATTAAGCCTCAACATTGTCTGAAGGGAAGAATTTATTATGTCATTAAACTTGATTCAATAAGTTTCATTTCTTTGGATGCATTGCACTAAGCAAGAAATAAGGAATTAATGTGACTGACTGAGAGCTATCATTTTGATTCTATGCAGGTAAAGCATTGATATGCAGGTATAGCATTGAGGGATGCCATTTTGTAGAATTTTAGCTGTATTGATAGAAACTATAGGTTGAGAGAACTCTGCATAGCTGATCAGCCAACCATGGATTCCTCAAACTAGGTTCACTCGAGTATATGCTTCAGTTGGTAAATACATAGGAAAGTGAGGCTTGCCTGATTTGATGAGACCCTTGGTGAGGTTTCAGGGGCTTTCCATCAAATACCAAAGCCTCGGTGGTGTAAAGATATTAGTAGTAAGTTATAGGTGGCACTGGGATTTAATGCAAAACTTAATACAAACACATAATGTGATGAGTCAAACGGGGATTGCAGCTTGCCTCTCAGAAGACTGTTACAGTGATCTGAAGGAAAAAATCCTGCATAATGCAAAGATCACTCTAAAACATAAAAAAAATAAACATTTGGTGTTTTATCTATCTGCATATGTCTCCTAGCTGTGTTACAGCAACAGAAAAAGTGTTTATAAATAATAACAAAGATACTTTGGGAAAATGTTAGGATATCTGTCTGTAGCTTTTGTCACTCATCCCTCACAGTATCTGATGAAGTTCTTGAATTCTTCAAGATGTTTTTATGTTGTAGAGGTGGTCACGTTATTGGGGAAGAAGTAAAAGGCTAGAGACAATCAGTAGTTTTACTGAAATTCTCTTATATCAGACAGCAGGATGGTAAAAGTGTGTGTTTTTGAGTTGCAAAATCAATTTAAATGTGGTTAGCTTATATTTTTAATAAATTATGTGCTTTATTACAAATGTTAAGTTGCACTGAGACATTGTGGGATTAGGATTTTTTTTATTAGAAGATTTTAATCACTTTAATACAATTCATAATCAAAGAGAGTATTTAATATTCTGGTCTCAAAATTAAAATTGACCTAATGGACTGATTTTTCTCTTCCTTTACTGGAGACTGTTCCTACCCTAAAATGCTGTAGCTTTTCCTTGTGAGTTAAAGAAGTGGTTAAAGGTCACTGATTTATGTTCATACACAGCCCTATTTTTTTTTTCCCTTAACACACTGGAAAGGCAAAATTCACTGCTGTGCTAAAACCACTTTCCACTGTGATCCGAGTGACTAAATCCTACAGATGTGTGTGTATATACATACACATACACTTATGAATTCATATTTATCATTAGGCTTCTAATGAAGAATATATATACAATTCAACTGATCACTGCAAGATCTTAAATCTGCTGGATGTGCTTCTGAAGAGCTAAAGCCTGGAAATTCATACAGCTCCAGGAGAACATACAAAATGTTTTTCACCTTCCCCTCCCATTAGAACACTCTTAATTTGTGTGATGGGACTAAGTAGGTGGCCCATAAGTGGTTTCAGATCACTATGAATCTCAGCTTTACGTGGTTTATGGTGGTGTCTTTTGATTTTTGTGCTGCTTTTTGTGTGTGTGATTTGAATGAAATGCAAAAGGAACTAAGATTTCCAGCTGGAGTATTTCCAGACCAGTGTGCATCAACATCTTACTTAAACCTGTGTGTTTGGGACTGGAACAGGCACTTCAACAGCCTAATATATGCAAAAACTTTCCAAGGACCTAATTTATTGTTTCTGAACCAAATTTTGGAGTCTTGGAAGCTGCTGTGTAGTGGAGTTGTGTTGCAGTCAGCTTTTCTACCATCTTTTGTGGCTGCATTTTTTTTTTTCAAAAGCCCAAACAGGTCACTCTGGGTGGACATTCTCAACCTTGTTCTTCTTGCCCTTCTCCACTGGAAATGTCAGGAAGCTCTGAACTGGCAGTAGGAAAAGTAATCCCCTTCTAGTAAAGTGTTAAAAAGGTGAAATATGCTACTTAAATATTGAAGAGTGTATATTTAACTTCAGGCATCATCTGTGGCATCTTATACTGGCTGCACATAAATGTTACCCCCAGCTGGTGCAGTAGGACCCATTTCTCAGCATGCTCATTGCATTCTGCTGAGTATGGGCCATTCCAACCCAGTGTGGGAGGAAACTGCCGGCTGGAGTTTGAATTGCAGATGCATTTCAAATTTATGGGACCTCCCAGATACCCAATCTGTGTCTCTGTAAGTGGCCAACGAGCGGTTCCTCCCAGGAAGGAGGAGTAATGCTGGTCAGGGAGGAGAAGGGTGAGGAATGAAAGAAGGGAATGTGGAACCACAGGTGGCCTCAGCATGCTGCTCCTCCTCCTTTTGTGAATCAAAACTCTTGAGTGGTCCTGTAGCTGGGATGGGGAAGGCCATAAAAGCATTCCCTATCACCCCCAGAAAATCTCTGTATTTCAAAACATTCAGCATTTCCCCTTTTGTCATTGAATATGAATAAAAAAAACTGGGGGGCCTGAAGCTGATGAGATCAAACTGCACTTCTGATGAGTGACTCTGTTTAGCCTCGGTGCAATCTCTGTCTATTTTCCCTAACTGTGTAACAGAGATAATATTTAACCAGACCATGGTGGTGTTAAGTAATTATGGCTTCTATAGGAGTGTGTTTTATTATCGATCCCGTGTTTGTTCCTCACTGACTTGGACCATGTCTTTGTCTGTTGTATTGTGTGACTAAGTAAGTGTTGTCAAGGGGCTTCCTCTATGTGGTAGAGGTGTGACAAACCAGACCTGGAACTCAGGGTGGTAGGGTATTAGGAAACAAGATATGCTAAAAGAGAGTTTTTCACTGGTTTTTGACTGCACATGCACCTTTGCAACTATTCCTGAGCCTGCTGGAAGAGCCAGAACCCAAAATACTGGCTTTGCCCATGAACTGTATGTGGGCAGAGTAAGAGCAGGGCAATGCTCCCTGATGACCACATTAAACTCTTCTGTCTCTTCAAAACCTGTCCCATTTCAATCAGTATTTTGAAACTTTAACCCAGAGTTTTTTCTTTTTTGGTAGCATTACTAGCACTCATTCTTTTCTCCTTGACTCCTAAACCTATCCTGCAAAAGAAATGAGCTGAGAGAGAAGGAGGTCCTTTGAGATTACTGAAATCATTGGTCTATGGACCACTCTTGTGCTATATAAACACCAAATAAGATTGATAAAATCATAGAATGTGTTGAGTCGAAAGGGACCCTCCAGGATCATAAAGCCCAACTCCTGTACCTTTGCAGGGAACCCCGGGAGTCACCTCATGTGTCTGAGAGCATCATCCAAACACTTCTTGAGCTCAGGCTGGTGCTGTGACCAGTTCAAGTTCTGTCAGAGGAAGTTTAGGTTGGATATTAGGAAGAAGTTCTTTACTGAGAGGGTGGTTGGGCACTGGAATGGGCTGCCCAGAGAGGTGGTGGAGTCACCATCCCTGGGGATGTTAAAAAAACGGGTTGATGAGGCACTTGAGGCCATGGTCTGATAGTCCAATGGTTAGGAATATGATGGGCTAAAGGTTGGACTTGATGACCCTGGAGGTCCCTTCCAACCNGTCATCCTTTCTAGGCCCTTCACCATCTTCATGACCTCCTCTGGATGTGCTCCAGCAGTTTGTCCTTTTTGAACTGTGGAGCCCCAAACTGCACCCAGTAATTGAGGTGAGGCCGCACCAGTGCTGAGTAGATCAGGACAATCCCCCCTCCCTTGGCCAGCTGGCCACACTGTGCTTGATGCATCCCAGGACAGGGTTGGCTTTCTTGGTTGCCAGGGCACACTGCTGGCTCATATTCAACTTGCTAGCAAATACATAGTCTTGCTAGCAAATACATACTTGACTTGTGTGTGCCAGTTATGCTGTTGACCTCCATGGTATTTCTTCAGCTTTTTCAGAAGATACTATTCCAAAAATACTCTCGGGTTTGGAAAGCTTTGCAAATGTTAGCTTGCAGGAAAAGAGATGGGATTTCTGAAATTTTCTGATTTTACAGAAGGTAGAACTGAGGCATGAAAAGCCACAGTTAATCAAATTATTTTAAAATATTTTGTCTGATAAAGACTTCTATTTCTGGAAATCAAATTTGCATTCTGTACAGGAGAGAATATGGATTGTCTTGGTCTCCTGTTTTAAGGAAGTTTTTATCATCTTTTTATGTGAAACTAATTTTGTTCCTAAATATGTATTTTATTTGTATGATTTATGTGTATTTACTTGATGTTTGTTTAGTAAAATGTGTGTGTAGTGTTTGCTATTGTTCACTGTAGTCCTTAGTTCTTGCTCTGATATTTTTTATTTTTTTTAAATGTCATGAGATACTTTAATTAAAACTTACCTACGTTGAACTTCCAGGTTTGTAAAGCCAAAGGAAAAAAATTCCCATTACTCTAATGTGTCAGGTGGTTTTTCTTTCCCAGCTGTAGTATATACGTTTATCATCAGATCTCAGCAATGGGAGGAAAGCTAACCACAAAGACAACAAGCTGAAATGATAGAATGTGTTGTTCTTTTTTGCAGTGGATGACTTTGATTTCAAAAAGGGAGTTTCAGTTACCCATTTCATAATGCTTCACTTGGTCCCAGGTATTTCAGGTAGATTAATAGCTTGATGTAGCCTGCCCAGTGTGAAATCAGTGGTGCAGTAGTGTTACCTTGGATGCAATAGGTACAAGGTACAAACTTCATATTCCTGTTTTTTCCTCTTACTTGCATTTTGTCTTTCACCTTTTGGTAAACTTTAAACAAACATTGCAGCCCTAGCAAGGTATTATTGGGTTTACGTGAAAAATTAGTGTAAAACAGTTACTGAAAAGGGGAACAGGTCACTATTTTGGTAGCTATGTTGACGCATCAAGATGTTCTTGACTGTTACAAGCATTTTGCTTCTAGTTTGTCTTAGTAAAACATCCATTAATCAAATACAAAGGCAGAGTATGATATGTATTGTGTTTATTTACACACTGACTTTAAATATTTTTGCCACTCCTGTTACCTTTGTTTCTTGGTCTGTGCTCCCCCATGAATGACAATGCAGAAAGATATCTCTGGCCAGCTGATGGATAGTATTTTAAGGTCATTATGCTTGCTGAAAAAGTTTCTGGAAGTTTCTAGATGTGGCCTCTCAACCACAGGTTGGTTTAGTCTCCACAGTATAGATGTAAGCCTATGTGAATTTTGGATTCAAGAGTGCATTTGGGGTGGGGTCCGACATCCTACTGGGCAAGTATCGTGTGGTGCCTGAGAGTCTTGGTCTTAAAGGATGCTGTGAGATGGTAAGGGTGGCTTCCCCTTACAGGGAAAGTAAGGGGTGGAGGGGCTATCGTGTTTCTAGATGGATTTGGATAGGTAAGTGATTTCCTAACTTAGGTTGATAACCTGAACGCTTGCATAGAATCTGCCCCTCAGAAGGATTTGAGGGACTTTTGTTGGCACAGCAAATTATAAACAGAGTGGTCAAATTTTCTGACCCTGGGCTGGCCAGCTAACTTTCTCTGCCTGTCCTCTTTCGATCCTTCTTGCTCCTTTGAGCAGCAATGCAACACTGGAAATTGTTTTGGAGAGTAATGCTCATAGAAGGATATTTCCATTTAAGTTCATGAGATCAAATGCTGGTTTTGATTACAAAAGGGTAAACCTATTGCCCTCCACAGGGCTGTGTTGATGTAATACAGCCATAAAAGAGCACAATTTGTTTAGCCTAGCAACAATGAAGACTAAGAGGGGTCACGATTGCTCTGTGTAAAAAATAGGGATGTAAACACCAAGAAGAGTTGAGTGGTCTCAGTTAAAAGACAATATTGGCATGAGAACAAACAAATACTCAAGAGCCATTAATAAAATCAGACCCTAGATTAGGAGACCTCAAATCTTCAGGAGTCAACTTCTGGAAAAAAGTTTCCAATGGAAATTATGGGGTTAATAAATTTAATTGGCTTTAAGATGAAGTTAAATAATTTTCTGAAGAGCATTACACGATGTGCTTTCTTGTGGTAACAGTGGACAAGGCTCTGTAACTCGGAACTGAAAAAGATTTCCTGTGTTTCTATAAGCAAAACTAGGCCTATCTGGTCTGTAGTGCTTCCACTTAAGAAGATACATTTATATGAACCTTTTTTGCTGACTATGACCTATGATGTCCAAGCTGCCTTTCCAAAATAGGGTGATATCTGCCTGATTCCAAGCCTGCCATCCTCCTTTAGTATAAGTATCTTGTAGGGTATTTGAGGGACTGAAATAATTTGAGGCTGCCTGTTTCCCTTGAGAAGGCAGATGGGTTATCCTGGAGTATCTCCCTCTGTCAGGGTTGCCAAATCCTGGGTGAGGGCAGGAAGTCATCTCTCCTTGTTGTGTGGTGATGATGACCTCCTTGGTTCCCAGTGTTTGCCCAGTGATGGTGAGGTTCCCACGCGTGGGGCTGGGGCACTGGGTCCGCGTATGTGTCCTGCTGGGGTCCTAGGGATAAATTACAGACAGTTTCAACTTTAAATTTCTTGCTCTCTTGGGGGTGCAATATAATCCTTGCCCTCGCTCTAACACATCCTTTGTGGTTTAATTTAAATGGTGATTTTTACGGTGACATGTGATGTTCATCTGCTAACCTTTTACCCAATATGTTCAATTTAAAGAAGCATCAAATCTCCGAATGCGCCTCTATCTATAGATATAGAAGCGTGCTGTAAGGTAGTTTACCTACTTAGGTTTGTACCTAGGAGCTTGTAAACAAATTCATAAATTTGTCATGCTGATTATAGTGTTGGCAAACACAATGGTTGATCATGTTATAAATGTTTATCAACACCCGCACTCACCCACCTGCTAAGAGGTGCTACGCTTTAATGAAATTGTTTGAATATCAAGGCTGGTTGCTAAGATACAATGTTCTTGTTACCAGGGATGTGATGCTTACAGATTTCTGTTATCAAATAATGATTAGAGATGTGCTAACCTCAAGGTGCTCGGTGCAGTGAAAGGTTTACTGAGCCACAAATTAGTAAACTGTCTGCCTGAGCAGACACTTACAGAAGGAGCACATGTGCATCAAACTTACCGAGCTGACATTTTTAAAGAAGGAAAGATCTGGCAGTGTAAATGTTCCTATATATGATGAAAGACTGTCATAGGAAATGTTTACATGATCTGTTGCCTAGCACAATGTCTTCGTGCCATTTTTTTTTTCGCCAACTTAGAGTAATGTTGAAATCTCCAAGTCAAATTATTGCTTTCGCCTTGCTTACTAAAATGTCTCACCTCTTGGAAATTGCACCCTGGTTTGCAAATGCTGATTTCTATTTTCTATAGGCCACACAAAGGAGGAGACAAAGATGTGTAGCAAAATGGCCGGCAAGTGGGACTGGTGAGCAAAGATCGCACTTCTGGATACTGTGGTGGATTCAGGGTCAAAAGCTTTATTGATGTTAAAAATGCAACTAGATATTAAAGAAGACAAACATCAAATATTGATGATGTTTTCTTTTTAATGTAGGTGCTCTGAGCACTCTGATTCATTAATGCACTTTGTAAAAAGGTATAAATATTATACTTCATTTTATTCTTTTTAGCAAGAGAGTTTCAGTGTTATTAACCATCAAAGAAATAATGAATAGCACAATATAGGTGATCAAAAGGATTTTGCTCACGCTGCTGAAGTGTTAAGTAATCTTTAAGTGTAATTGTTGATCTCATTATTGAATTAAGGTTCAAGCTGTATTTACAGTACCTACATTAGCATGAATTTGAGTTTAAAGCCAGTTCAGCTGAAATAATCTAAATTGTAAGCAGGGTTCACGCTTGCCTGTGGTACTCAATATTTTTACATTGCCACTAGTTGTTTGTTTCAGTGTAAAGGGATGTTATTTTCCTGGTTCTGTAAGCATCCTTTTGTAGCTACTTCAAGACACTCCTATTGCTATAACTACAAATCTGTTGTCAATTAAATTGGAGCTGGTGCAGTTCTAGCAGATAGGTGGACAACTTTAAAATTTCAGAATTGCAAAAATAAAAACAAAACAACAATAATTTACGGTGTTTATAATTCATGATATTAAGCTCACCCCTTGGATGTAAAATTCATACTTTATAAAATGATACAAGACTGCCATCTACAACAGGCTCTTAACATGTTCTTCTCCATGTTCTACCTACGCTGTGTGGGATGTTCAGACAAATAATCGCCTTCAGCAGATGCCTTTGTCATAATGAGTGTGATAGTTTAATATTTATGGAAGAACTGCTGATTTTCAGTGCCTGCTTTAAAACCCCGAGAATAATTTTGCCAGCTCTAAGAACTGCATGTAGAAGAAATGTTGTGCAGAATGACTGGAGTATATAGATCCTTCTATGACATTTCCAAAGGGTGGGAGTGGGTCTGTGCAGGAGATAACCGTAGTATTGGTTCTCTCTCCTCCTGCCTGCCCTATTTTATCTAGGGAGAGCAGCAGGGAGGCTTGATAAAAGAAACCGAGCATCCTCAGTTAGGTAGAGTTGATGGAGTGAGGCAGAACTGCTAATTTCTGTTGCTTAAGCTGAGGTGAGAGAACCTGAAATCTGGCCTCTATGGGAATGGATTTGCACTGTGGCTTGTGTTCACTTCCCGGGACAGCTGATCCCCTTCGTCTGCTCTCCCACCTGTTCCTCTGCCTCACCAAGCTGGTTTCCACTGAGCTTTGGACCTGCATTGAATTTTATGACTATGCTATAATATTTCTGGCATTTTTCCTTCTGCTGTAGTGTATATTAGCTAAGCAAATGAAAAATATTCTCTAAATCTAAGGCATAAAACTTCTCTTCCTTCCACCACTAGTGCTCAGCAAGCTGGGGCTGTAGCTGTGGCCACCACTGAAACAGAGGTGTACTGAAATGGCTTGAAATAACAGCAAAACACTCACCTGAGCATTTATACATGGCTGTACAGACACTTTATCTGCTGCAGCTGTCTGAGAGGTGGGAAGAAAGTTTGGTTTCTTCTTTTTTTTGTCTTTAGGCTTGTAGTAATGAGTGATTTATATCGCATTAGATTATGTTGGGATATATTGTGTCAGGTGGCATGACCTGATATAACCCAACTTAATGCAACACACATGTTTAGATTGTGTTACACGTGAAGAAAAATTCCCTGAGAAGCTGTCAGGAACAGGTGATTTCTGCAAATGGAAAATATCTGCACGGTGATATTTTATACAGGTCGAAATTGAAAGGTGTGTAAAATTTAGCTTGGATTTAGGAGCCTTAGCCCCATTGACTTTTTCTGGGGCTAAAATATTTAAATGCCATGATTCCTTCTGGAAACACTATTTAGTATCTGATGCCAGGTTGAAAATTCTGCAAAATCTTGTTTTTGCTATAGCCAGCTCTGAGCTGATGGAGTTACAGTGGTGTAAGAGGGCTGCAAATGAGATCCAAATCAAGTGACTGGCAGCCAGCAATAATAAAGCAGGGTGCAAGAAACTCGCAAGAGCAACTCTGGATTATTATTTTCCTTTTAAAATTTTGCATGCTTTATTGGTTCCCCTTTTGGAAATCAGCTTGATAGGAATGTGGGCCGAAGTGCAAGGTTTACATTTCACTCTGAGCTGACTATGTTGAGGTGCCGAGCTCTAAATTTGAAGGCTCATATGGATCTTTTTTTTATTTTTTATTTTTTTTAATTTGGTGTCAGAAATAGGAGCCTAAATTTAGTCTGCGAAGTTCATTTAAGAATCTAAATTTAAACGTTCTGCTTTTCAAAAGTGCTGAGCACCCTGCAGCTCCCACAGACTCCATTGAGACTTCGCCTCGGTGTAGGATGCTGCTCCCAAACGCACCCCATCCTGGGGGGATATCTCGTGTGTGTGTCTGTCATATGTTTGTACATCTCTTTCAGCATATAAAAGCTCGCAGTGCCAGGGATTCAAAAGTTAGAAAATGTCTATGTGACCTTAATTGTATACATATGTGGTGGCCTTCTCATGTGTATACATTATGATACGGTTTGATCACGTACTCGATGGGGTAAATGTTTGGAAGTGTGATGTGAGGGAGGCAGGGGTTACAGCAAGACAGATGTTTCTGTGAAGTGAAGGCAGAAACAAAAAGCCCATGGTTTGAGAAGCCAAACATCAATACTCTAAACTTTTTCATGTGGGCTCTTCTGTGGAAAAGTGGTTTTCTTTGAGTTTAAAGCCAAAGCACATCACACTTCCCCGTGGGATGGTTTTTACCTGCAGCCTGGTTGCTGTGGGGTATAGGCTGGGGAGGTCCCTGGTGCTGAGGGCTGGGGCAGCTCTACCCGGAGCCTTCTCCATCACAGTCTTTCACCTTATCTTGATCAGATTTTCCTCTTCATTCTGTTTTAGCAGGCTCCTAGTTTTCCTCTACCCAGATTTTCCCCCAACTGCTCTTTTGTTTAATTTCTGACTGAGGAGCACTGACAGTTTGAATTTGGTTTCATTCTGGGTGCCCAGCCCTGCCTTGGAGCCAGGAGCAGCATCTACAGGTGGTAACATCTTTTATGCCTGTAGCCCTAAGCTCAGTACAAAACTCTCCCCATGTAGATGGCTTTTGACAGCCCTGGGAAAAAACACATTTCATCTTTTAGATGATTAAAAAAAAATCTCAGAAATTTGAGATGTACGTAAGAGCAACCTGACTGAAGTCAAAAGGGTGATACTGGACAAGAGCTACCCCTGCTTCCACTGTATCTCAAGTTCCTGCTCTGAATAGTGGTAGGATCTTTGGCAAGAATAAGTCTGGCTGTTATTCTGGGCAAGGCAATGCATTTCCTCTCCCCAGCCCAGCCCTCATCAAAGAAATGCCTCAACTTTTTTGAGCTAAAGTGTCTCCAAAGCATCTGTCTCTAAAACAGACACCTGGCATAGAAATGCCAGCTCAAACAGTTAAAATTGGCTAGATAAAAAGTGACTGAAATCAGAGTCTATTAATAAAGAGGAGGTTTTGGGCAAATGATTATATGCATTGCTGTCAGCGCCAATAATGCTGATATTTATTTTTGTGCTCCTCTGCAGCATGGGTGGTACGTACAAAATGCTGCCTTTAAGCAGGATCATCCTGGTTACAACACAACATCAAGGGCTACTCCGTTCTGAGCATATGGCAGGGCTGTATCTTGGAGAAGTGGGTAGTAGCTGGGAAATGCTGACAGTTGAGAGCAGGCCACTGTCACTGCCCCAAGAGTGTTTGCAGGCAGGTTGTGGAGGCAGTGGTTACCTGTTTTGAAGGCTCCAACTTTTCTCCTTCCCTGCCCAGGGAAGCAGAAGAGATGGGAGCAGATGTCAGGAGCCTCAGATTTGGATCTGATAAGGACTTGGATCAAAATATCCAACAAAAATATTTTGGGGAAAGTTTCTAGGAGGAAGTGAGCTAAATGGGGATCATGGCTTGCCAGGCTTTTTAAAAATAAAACGTTCTCACTCTGTGTTTAGCTCTCCCACAGTTTGAAACACTTGTGGTGATCGAGCCTAGCAGCCCTTGTCAGTCTACAGCACATCATCCCCCTTCGGTTGGCTGGGAACATCTCTCCTGTAAGGGCAAAATAAAGCTGCTCATTTTGCACATGCTTTTCAAACTATAGGCGAGGAATACCTAAATATAAAACAAGGGCACCTTGAACCGAATGCTTCCTGACTGGGGCTGTTATCGCCCTTTCCCCTTGCAGTCACACACGTGCTTCTCCTGCCTTTTCTTATGCACACCTGTAGCTTGCTGACAATGCCCCTGCTCGGATTCACAAGGCTCTTAAACCTTGCTTGCTGCCATGCTCGGGAGCGTTTTCTTCCAATTAAATACCAAACCACAGCAACGTAACCACAAAGGCAGCAGGGATCTGCGTAACACGGGTGGAGGCGAGAGGGACCTTCTGGTGTCTTTCCAGGCCAGTGCATTAGCCTTAGTCCTTTGTTCACAGGGGGGGAAACAAATTTTGGGGCTCAATGAGCACTCTCAGTGGCTTCTGTATATTTTCCTTGGAGATCTACATAAGCAAATAACCTTGCGTTGTCTGATGGTAGCGTGGCCAGGAGGAAGGTTTGTATTTCTTTGAAATTACCGTTCATATGGCTCCTAAAAACATATAATGTGGAATAGTGTTTTGCTCTGTTCTTTTTGTTGGCAGTTTCAATAAAATAATAATAATTGACTAAAAATAAACTTGATAGTAACTGCCTCTAAACTGAGATATGGGCAGTTTTGTGTTTTTTGACTTGGGATTGTCTGGGTTGGGAATACAAGATGGCTTGAGGTCGTCTGAGTTGGGAATACAAGTTGCTTTTCAATGCATAGATTATGAAAGAGGAGGAGATTAGCAGATCTTGATCAAAGGATTGTGAGTTAAATTAATCTATGAGGTTCTTTATGGTAATTGAAAACTGAAGAAAATGATACAACTTAATTGTGAAAGGTGTTGTAGAAGTTTTTGCCCATTAGCAATCACAAATAGTAATATTGAAGTTGCCATGATAAAGTCATAATATGTTGGCTTGCATAAGCACATGAAGTAAATTTTCTGTTTCTTGGTAGGCTTTTTGGTTACTTTTTCTTTTGTTATTTGGTAATGAATTGTTGTGTAGCTGGTTCCTGTTTACTATGCAGAGGTAAACATCAGTGCTTCACTTCCTGGGCTGGGTGGTCTTCACCTCAGGGGTGAAACAAATGTTATTTTGGCTACAAATGTCGTGTTTAGCCTGTGAAAATACTATAGAAAGGTTTATTTATCAAAATAAAATGCAAAATCTACCTAGCTGATGTACATTTGTATACCAATGTTTGAACACAGCATCCCAAATTCAGATGCAATGTGGTTTATTGAGGTAGGTGGTTTTGCTCCTCTTTATACCGTGACACACAAACATACAAAAATCTCAGCCAGAGATCCCCATAAAATATTTTTTAGGGGTATGGTGTATAGGAAACAACTGAGTTGGAATGAGCATATTGCAGAACGTTGCTTTGTATACTAATTATCTACATCAATGGATGTGCAGAGCGGCTCAGAGCGCTGTACCTGCTGTGCCGAACAACTTGCTCGTAGTCATGGAGTATATGCTTCCTGTGGGCACCTGCCTATTCTGTGCATCACATCACATTGAGTTATGTCACGTTATGTCACATCACAGATGAGATGTGACCCAGTGTAACCTGACACAGTGCAGTGCCAGCACTGCAGTGGATCAAAACTGGAGAAAACCTCGCAGTTGTTTGTCAAGGGCAGTAAAATAGAGGCAAGATTCCTGTGAACCTGCAGGTACTCAGATTTTCCTGTTAGCCTGGCTGTTTGTAGATAGTTTGTCGTATCTCTCTGGGATATAAATACAAGAATTTCTCTGCTCGTGTTTATTTATGATACTTGTCGTTTGGGAAACAGTAATCTTCCTACTTCTTAATCTAAATTGAACCGTGGTCAGTGCACCAATAAAACACGTCACAACAAACAAAGGAAATTCTCCCTGTATTAATAATAAACTCTTTAAGATTTATCAGTCTCTCCCTCTTTTCTCCTTTGTGTGATGCAGTCTAAAGTAACAGCTACATTTATAGATGTCTGATAAAATTTTAATAGAAGAACCCATTACCTTTGAATCCGGAGTAAAGAGTGTGTATCAAAAACGGGAGTGTTGAGCCTAGGCTAAATATAACTTGTTAACTGAGAGTAGCAGTGCATGAGCGTTATAATGCTGATGGATTTACTTTATTTTGCTACAAGGAGGGGAACAGTGAATGTTGTAGCAGGTGAGGCATTGCAAAACAAGAGCAAGAGATATTCCAGCTACTGGGCACAGAAGTCCATCAAGAGCTGGTGGAGGCTGTATAGGACTCACCATAGAGGATGCCTCCATGAACCCATGGACTCTGATAGTTTGCTTCCTTGATTTTTGGGGGGGTGCTTGGAGTTTAAATAACGCTTGTGCTCTTGCAAGGATTGGGCTTTGAAATTCATTAAGATGCATTTTGAACCGAGACCTCAATACACGTTTAACAGCCAAATCCAGAATGATTTGGGGGAAGAAGTGTTGTTACCCTGCACTCCATGGAGGCTTCTTAGGAGCTGTTGGCTAACCAACATCTGACTGGTGCTCTGTTTATCTGGTGTTTAGTACCTGCACAACCATCTTCCTAAGCAGGAATTCAATTTTTGTGAAAATATTGAAATTTGGGTTCACTCATTTTTTTTTACATATTAGATACTTAATGATATTTATGGTATTATTTTCTAACACTTAAATATTTGGCAGAATATTTTAATGCTTCTAACGTTTTACTAAATGAAAATTGATAGCTTATTTTAAAATATATACACATATAAACATACACATGCCATAAAATAGGACATTTTCAGTGTTATTTAGAGAAGAATTGCTTTTTCCATGGGAGGAGGAGCTGCAGTTCAAACCAGTTCTTAGCTGTGTATGGTATTGCACATTACTGCTAAGCAAGTAGAAAACAGTGTCTATGGCACTGGGACCTTACACCATCCCATTGCTTTTATAGTTCAGAAGCTAAAAATTAAAACTATATTTTATGATGTAAACATTTTTTCCTCTTTGACTAGAAATGTTCTGTTTGCTGAGAGTGTTCTACTAGTAAAAAAAATTAAATATATATTCCTCTGACAGGATAGAGTTCTAAAGTCTCAGTGAAAACATAAAAATCAAATGAGGGTCTCATCTGATCCTGTATCTATAACAGAAGGAAGGGTTTATATTGAGCTAATACTCGGTGTCATAGCTAAAGTTGTGTGATGCAGGAGGGTTCAGACAGAAGCTGATGACCTCTATTATGACACATCCAGTTTAGAACCAGATGGAATGTAGTAAAATGTATTGAAAAATATTTCAGGAACATATGTAGCTACCAGAATCTGAAGTCCTAAATGCATATAGCCTCTATTTCTCCACCAAAAGATGAAGTCAGTAAATACATCAGCATCCTCTCTTTCCAGGAGCTGAGCTGAATTTAAACTGTGAGCTTCATTTCCACAATTCAGCGTCCAATATGCAATCTGATCACACCTCCACTTTTGTGAGTTGTAGCCATGGCCTTAAATTAAATTAAAAATCCTACATTGGACTGACATAAATCTGATTTTGGCCTGAACTTGAAGTGTTTGAAATACCAAATCACTGCTCCCTGATCCCTAATGAGAAATAATCAAAGAATTTAACCAGCAGTACACACACTTACACATCACTACAGATGTAGCCAAATTGACTCAAAGTACTCTTTCTCTATGAAAAAATTGTGTGCAAATGTACCTTACTGGCACTGGCTATTCCAGTAGAATAACTAAAGAGGAGGGAAAAACTCTTCTGGTTTAATTCTTAAAAAAGAATTCTAATAAATTTTTCCCCTTCCTTTTTAGAAATAATTTTTTCACTATATGTTATACACACTATACCACTTATATATAAGCTACAACATGCAATAAAGATATTACCCAGCCTGCCCGAATGTAACTTGGACAGTTGCTAACCTGGTGCTTCTGCCATAGTCCAGACACCCATAAATTGATCAAGGCTCCTTTCTCCCTTCTGTTGCCAAAAAGCTGGCTTGGCAACTCACTACCCCAAATGACTGTGATTTATTTGACTGTCAAACTTCCTTGTTGTCTCCTTAAATTTTCCACAGCGGTTCAAAGTCTCAACACATTGGGGCAATTATGATATTATATGGTTATGCATATGATGGTACTGACATAGACCAAAAAAAGTAACTACAAATCAATAGTGTTTGTATCCTGCAGAGAAACAGCAATAAAGCTTGCCCTGGTGGGGATGTGAAAAGGTACGTCCTGAATAGTAGCCTTAAGGTGATGGAAAGTGAAGGAAGCTGTCTTCTTGAATGAATTGAAGCCCTTGCCTTCTGACCCTATGGAGAAGATAGATATTTTTTTATTATTATTATTTTTATTTTTTATTATTTTTCTTCCCTTCTGTGTATTGTGGATTTTTTTTTTGTCTGTAGTAGGAAATCTCTGCCTTTTTTTGGAGTGGATGTGAATAAGAAAGCAGTTGTTATTAATGCTACTCTAGGCAATTATTCATTTTTTTTTTTAAATTCCTGAGCAAATGGCACATGATGCCAGCTGCTCTCGTAACTGTATAGTGGGATTTAGGATACTTAAATAAGGTGACCAGACTTTAAGTCATTCTCTGACTGCTAGAGCACAGAGCAAGATGTAATTTTACACCTGATATTTAAGATAAACTGTCTACATCATGCATGTCATCCTTCTCCAACACATATTTTACTGCTGGGGAAGGCTTTGTCTCTTTCCTAGGCTGGAAGCTCATGTTCCTGAGTCAGTAAAGTGCTGTGAGTTATGCTTTGTCTAATACACCTATTTAAAATGTACAGCTATTGTATGAGGAAAAAATGATAGCGGATGATAGAAGTAACAATGCAGGTGGCTGACTGATATATACTCTTAAGGCCTTGAATTATAAATTGTACTGGTAAAACTAATAATTTATAGCTGTAAATGCTGGTCTCTTCAAGAACATAGGCTGCTATCTATTACAAATCTATTCACTATTAGAGCAGTGCATGAAAGGTATTAAATAGGTGTCTGGATGCAGACTCCCATAGATGAACAATACTTAGACCATCGTTTTTTTAACAAGGAGACTTATTTTTGCTTCTGCTGTTAAGTAGCAAGCTATAGTGGTCAGTGTTGACTTAATTTCAGAATTTACTTGATGAATCAGGCGTTTTATGTCCCTCTTTGTAGAATGGATGAGGCTGACACACCTTGGTGGTTGTCTCTGGTTGTTTTCTGTATGGATCTTCTCCTTGGCTATTTGACTACAAGCTGGTAGAAGAATGACTCTGCAGTTATAGATCCTGTGATTCAGGAGTTCTGTTAAATAAACAGACCACAGGCCAGTGAATCACAGGTTCTCTGCCTGTGCTCACACAGTGTGCACGTATCTTTCCTTAAGCACTTGCAAAATCTGAAGTCATGAGGCTCCAAATGAAAAGTTCAGAAAAAAAAGTTTCTGTTCCTTATTTCTAAATGTCCTGAACTTCGCCATCCAACTTCCCTTGAAATAAAACTCATGGTCTTCTATTTCAGCATGGCTTCTTTGTAATTGCTTTGTTTTTGCAAAGGAGCAGCTCGTGTGACTCGTGAAATGTCCACAGTGGTTTGTAAGAGAAGGTATGCGGAGATCTTTATGCTGCTTGGGGAGAGTTGCAGGAAATATGTTCACTGCTAAGGTGTTTGACCTGAGGACAGGGTGTTCAGATCCCTTCAGCACTAGCTTTCTGAGGTCTTCCAACAAGGAACAAGCTTAGGCCTTTGAAGATAGTTAGATGTCTAAAAATGCAGGTATATGCCAGGTGAGATTTTTGAGATTTCATAGACCTTGGCTCTTGAAAAAGACTTGAGCTGAAGTGTCCATCTGGTCTTTGGCCCTAGAAATCCAAAACTTGGACCCCTAGGTTCCTCATCCTGCTGCCACGTGACCTTTGAATAGACTTAAATTCCTTAGATACGGAGTATATTTTGATAAACTGTAAGTGCTTCTGAGAACTCCAACATTGCTCAAGCACAGCAGGCAACACAGAGCAGGGCTTCCCCTGCCTCCCTCCTGTGTTGTCTGCCAGTTGTGTCAGCTGGGCAGAACTTCTCGGAAACCATGAGTGGGGTGAAGAGAAGCAGGTGTGGGAGCGCTGGTTCAAGCCCTTCCTTCTGAAGTCCTTCCCTCTGGCTGGGCAATCATGGGGAAGGACATCCCCACAAACACGTACATTTGGAAACCCTTATGAAAGCACAGCTTCCATTTAGAAGGAAAATCGAGTTTTTGCTCCAAGTGATACTTTAAATATTTGTAGGAACCAACATTGGGTGCTTCAGGCATGTTGAACCGAGACAACTTCACTCTAGGCACCAACTCCTGCCTTTCCACGAGGTCACTCAGAAGCAGCTGTTATTACCTTTTGACAAAGCAAAGAATCTGGTTTATTTGCAGATAGAATTTGTGAAGACATAAAAGTCAGATCTGTCTGATGTCAGCTTTCACGATTGTTGTTCTTGGTGTGGTCTGACTTCTTGAAGACCCAGATTCTTTTTCTGCACCTTTCCCCTTATTTATAGTACTAAGCTGATGCTTAGGTGAAGATGAAGACCTAGGGACAGGAAACAGAGGTTATATTGATGAAGAAAATAGCAAGATATTTTGCTTTTGAAGTTAAAAATTTCCTTGGTGCTTTTTTTCATAACTCTTCCTTTGTGGAGATGAAGTGAGAAGACTTTAAATGACATGGAAATTAGGGAATGGGGAAGTAATTTATATATTTTTATTCAAACTGTTTCATCATAGGAACTGTGGGACAGCCAAGTTCTTCTAGATCCTTTCTTTTGATTCCAGGAGAAGTATAAGCTCCAGTAGAAGTACAAGTATAAGAAGTATAGGTGAAGTTAGTTTGGTAATTCTGGACAAGAGTCTCACAAAAACAACATCCAACATCACTGTCTGGCTGTGCTAATTGTTAGGGAGAGGTGAGGGAATGAAGAGCACTTTGACGGAGATCAATGAGGATGAAGTTACGTAGGAAACTTTCTCCTGCAATAGTCTGCTCTAGGGATAAATAGGGAAGATTTTTCTCTTTAATGTTCATGGTAGTTTCTCGATTAACAAGGAAACTCACTTAATTTAGGAGAGCTGGGGGGAAGGAGGGAGAAGAAATGAAAATGAGGAAGTTCTTAGTACAGTACCAGAAAAAAAAGCATGTATTAACGATAATTGAAATTCACCTCCGTGAGGGCAATGAATCATCAGAAACAGCCTGTGGAAAACAAGGTTGTGCAACCTTGACCAGCGTGTGTCACTGACTGGTGGAATTTTTAGAAAAGCAGCAGTTTGGGCTCATCGCTGTGGTTCGTGATTGCACACACCTGTTCGGCTCAGAGGTTTTGCAACCAAATTAAAAAAAAAAAAGGAAGCTGAACTTGCTGCTTCTCCTGAGCAGTGCAAAAAAAGCAGAAAACCACAGCTGTTCGGGCTGTTAACAGATACCAGCAGCACACCCCCTGTTACATAATTGAGGATAACGTTTTTGAAGCATATGGGCTGGAGGTATTATAAACTCATTAAGACTTTAGGTGGGAAACATTCTAGCACGTTTCTAGGTTTGATATCTTTAACAAATGTTTACAATTAGGGCCCCTATAAACAGTTTATTAAATAATAAATGAAGGAAAAGCTTGTTGAAGAAGTAGAAAGTCAAGAATTTCTATGCAGTGACATGTGAGCTGCGAGTTGAATTGTGAAAGGTTTCTTCCTATTGATTGGATAACCAGTCACTTAGGGCAGCTTAAGCTTGAGGTTGCAGTTATATTAGCTTGTATATAATCAGAGAAAAAAAATACACTTTCCAGAAAGCCTTGAGATGTGTTTTCTGGAGTTCCTACCCATTGGTTGCAAACTTCCAACATCTGACAAAGAAAAGCTGTAGAAATTTAGATGGTTATGAAGTGGGTCTTGAGAGCCTCTATAGCTCTGCTAATCTGATTGTTAAGATGGAGGAGGACAGAGGTTTTTCTTGCTGTAATTGCACTTGCACTAATAATGCAGGGATAAATTTGGCCTATTTATCAAAATTTCTTTGTCAAGAAAATAAATAATAATATTAAAACACTTGAAAGGCTTAATGTGGGGACTTTTTAGTGAGCAGAGGTGACTAAGCACTGAAAACAGCTAAAGGTTTCGGGGATGCAGCCACTAGTAATGTGGTTTCTGATGTTGTACGGCCACCTTATTGGTTCAGGAGACTTGATAACGGACTGTGGACCTTTGGCTACAGGTCAGAAGTTCAAAACCAAGTCAGAACACTGAATGAATCTGGGCAGCCTGTAGAAGTCTAAGGACTGGGAAATGTTTGGTCTGGAGTTTTCTACTGAACTTACCAATAACTTACCAGTGAAGCTGCCAGCTAAAGCTGAAGAAGAACACAACACTATCTTGGTTTTGCAGAAGCAATGAATTTCATCAGGTGGTAGCAACTTTGGTTCCATTTTTGCTGTCCTCATGCACAATTATAAATGATTCAGTGTTTACGGGGAAGTGGATAACACATCCCATAGTTCTTGGGAACATTGTTTTTTTCAGACAAAGCTGAAGGCAATGGGTTTCATCCTGTTTTCTGTCCTTGAGCTCACCCATCTCTTCCTAGGGTGATCCAACGGTGCCTTGGTACCAAGTGGAGCAGAGAAGAAATGTGCATAAGCTGGAAACCAGAGCATCTTGCAATGGGTCTATATTTTCTTCTGTACACCGATGTCCTGCTGTCCTCCCTGAGACACCATTCAGCATTCACAGCACAATGATCTGAATTAGTTGTAATAGTTTGCTTTCAATGGCATAGGAAATTTAGTTTGTTTAATCTGTGTTTCATTTGGTTGGCATCAAAGTGACTAGAGGGCTACTGCCTGGCAAAATACACGTTATATGAAAAACATGTTCTTGATGATTTATTATTGAGGACCAAGTTTTTCTTTTATGACTAAAACTTGGCTTAAGACTTGGCTTGTTGCTGGCTGACTGGCGCGTTCCCACAGCGTGAGATGTGGGCTATCCTAAAAACTGGTTAGCTGTGCCTCTTAAATAAAACACTCGCTTGTTAATGAACATCATGATGATTTTGTAACACAGCTATGGATCCAAAAATTGTAATTAAGCAGAGGGCTTAAAAACTAAAGAAAAAAACAAAAGGAGTCAGTGATCTGACTTGCTCTCATAATGATCCAAATCGTGTGGAGGCCAGAAGCTCATCCCTGTAGTTCTGAGGAAACTTGGAGCAGGATCTAACCATTGGGTGCAGCCTACCTGCTTTCACAGGTGACCCGAACAGAGCTGGGATGTTGTCAGTTATGTACGGACTGTGTAAAAACTTAGTTATATATATATTCAGTAGCACAAGGAAACTGGAGACCTACTTCCCATCTGTCTGTTTTTTTGCCAAATCCTTAACATGATTAAAAATATTTTTTTTAATGCAATCAGATGCTCTTTAGAAATAGGCATGTGTTTGAAGGCTCTCCATACTGGATAACTTCTGTGAAGCTCTCTTTATTATATTTTTTTTCTCTTTCTCCATACTTTGCTTACAGTTAAGATTTGAAAATTATGTATTGCATATTGTTACTATTCAAGCTCTTTAGGAAGTATCCGGTTCTGGAGAAAGAAATGGGAAGTTATTGGCTTGATGAGGTACTTCAGAATTATTCAGCTTGCTTGCTTTAAGGAAATACCCAGTTTGCGCTAAGTGCAACAAATATTTGAAATGGATTCAAGCTATTCATCAGAGAGCTTTCGCTCTGCATGAATTTCAGATCTATAACTTCAGTGCAATTAAAGGTTAACCTGATCCTTTTGTTTTAATAGCAATCCAAAACAACATAGCACAACTCTTTGTAAAGCCAGTAAAAAAAAAACCCCAATGTTAATAATATTCTGATCGCTTTGGTAAATCTCTGGTATTCATAACAATTGAGTATATCAAGTTCATATGTGGCATTAATTATACTTCAGCATTACGGATCAAGAACAGCTGAAAAGGAAGGATTTCCTGGGCTAATAGGTAATCTATGGAATATTTATGAAAATTCGGCCACGTATGCATGGGTTTTTGCACGTCATCTGGACCCTGGTCTGATTAAAGTAGTGTACGATTGCACAAATAAATAGCTAAGAGAAGCTCTTTATAAAACATTGATCTGATCACCTGTAATGTCCTTGAGACCCATGTTCTCAAACTTGTCTTGTTGCCAAAATCCTAGCTGGTGTAGGGCTTGTTTCTGTTTTATTCCAGCTTGCTTCGTTTATCCACAGAGTATGGGGGAAGAGTGGTGAGCTGCTTTTGTCTTGTTACAACCTGATTTGCAGTGTTTTAATCGAGGTGTCTCACTTACATGCTATATCCACACCAGGACAGGTGATGATGTGGTACAAATTTATAGTGGAAGACAGTAATAAAAATTAATGTTGGATGCCTCTGTGGACAATGAACACTGATCTCCAGCTAATGAGGGTATCTCAGACTGGTTAAGCATGATTCTGAATCTAATATTTGTTTGCATTTGTTTATGTATTTCATTCTAAGATGCTCTGTGATGCTTTTGAGATGTTGGAGTTTTGGAAGGGGTGGATAATTGGCATGTCTGGCAAAGAGCACATCTATTTACTAAATCTAATGAGAAAATGCTTAATCTGTAATTTTTACTATACGAGGACATCAAGGAAAAGAATGGTCTTGGCTTGTAATAAAAACTATTGAAATGTTTTGAGCACTGTGTAAATATGTAGAATAACTTTACATGGCATT
Source organism: Aegotheles bennettii (assembly GCA_013398125.1). Lineage (NCBI taxonomy): Eukaryota > Metazoa > Chordata > Aves > Caprimulgiformes > Aegothelidae > Aegotheles > Aegotheles bennettii. The sequence goes on along the minus strand of VZRW01011454.1, from coordinate 86,507 downwards.
TTTTTATTATTGAAATTGTCCTCCCTTCATTAAAGGAGCTTTACTAGTAAGGAGAAAAGTAGAGGGCAACATTTGCTAGGCATTTTAATTATCCCAAGTTTTCCATGAGGTTTCTCATCTTGTGGTGTGGGTGTTTTCTTTAACAACCTCCCAAATACCTGTAAGGTTTGAAAGTGGTAAAACTCCCTGTAGGGTTACAGAAATCCATTCCAGCCTCACCTTTGGAAGGGAAAGGTCAGTGCAAAAACATTGACTTTTCATGCATGCCGTAACTGAGACTTTTGCCTCCTTGTTACTGTTTCTTGCTTTTGAACTAACACATCCACTTATATCTCCCAGATTTCCACGGTAGTTGAGCACTCCTCCTTAAGGTAGAAAGCGTTCAGAGATGTTTGTATGACAAGGCAAGTCATGGTAGGGTAAGAGATTGGTGTGTTCAAAGGTGTCTGTAGCTCTGAGCACCTGAACGAGGTATATTTGCAACAGCTTCAACCTTTGCAATGCTGTACATGTTGAGTTTCCAGCAGGAGCCAAAAGCAGAGGGAGGGGAATTCATCATTTTTGGAAACTAAACTGCAAATATCTAGGATCAGATGTCTACAGCAAAGAAAAAGCTAGCCCTTATTTTTCTCTTATGTGTTTCCCAGGCTATAAAAAGGATCAACTGTGTTCATTTTTTGAAGGATATTTCAAACTCTTTGAAATAATTGATAGAAAGGGACTGCTTGATTATGAAATACTGTCGATTCCTGAAAATTCAGGGCCGTGGGAGAGTGGCTGCCCGTTATCTGGCTAATCTGGGCATATCATCACACTGTTCTTTTAATAGGTGTATTTGTGAAACCAGAATAAGGCTTGCGTGATCGTTGGTGATGATACACGATACCCAGTTTCACAGCAAATTGTGACACTAAGGGATTGAAAAAAATCTTCCTAAGTTATACTGAGATTCTCACGAATCATCCTTTTGTCTGCCCCCAAAATGTGGGTGCCATTGCCTCGGTGCCGAACACTGCTGCGACTGTGTAGTCTCTGTTTCTCTAAGAGAAGACAGAAACCATCTGGTCTGAAACACAGCCCCCTTTGAAAATACATATCCTATTATGTGAGCTCTGAAACAGTATGAGCAGCTATGCCTCTGAAGAGGAGATGGTATCTTAATATGTAGGAAACTTTTTTTAATATTTTTTTTTTCTGGAGGGATGGGTAGAAATGTCAAGAATTTTTATATTTTTTTTTTCCCCTGGTTCTGAATCTGCCTTCTAAAAGAAATGGCTCCTAAAGAGACCCTGCAAAGTGACATGCTTACAGGGCAACTTGTTCCCTTGCCGTGCAGGGGGGTGCGCCCTGTGATGCCCTGGGGACTGTGCTCCACTCTGCCTGGGAAGGGGGTTAACCCAACCCCTTCCTGGCCTCCACTTTGTCCCCTTTCTCTTTTCATCTGTGCCAAACAGCTCGGGCACAGGAGGGCAGCAGGCTGTGCGGCTTCTGGCCACCTGTACGTTCTTCCTCTTTCTCTCCCTCCTCCTCCTCCCCCCGCATAACTCATGAGGTCCTCACTGCTCGTGGCCGTTTGCTTCTCTTATCAGAAAAGCCACTGTGCTGCGAGAGACCTGGCCCAGGCATCTTCAGCAGCCCTCTGCTTTGAAAAAAGGTCAAACAGGCAACTAATCTGATTTGGTTTCTATTCACTACTCGCAACTCCTTCAGCGAGAAAAGGAGGGGGGAGAGGCGAGGCGTGTGGGCTGGTGGAGGGGAAGGTCCGTGGACCCCGTGTGATGCTGCTATAAGCCTGGTGCTCTCAGGTTGGGAAATGTTCACTTCTGATTTACAGCAGAAAGTAGAGAACTAGATTCACTTTATTTCCCCCCCCCTCATTCTCCTGACTGGTATCCATCAGACTAATAAGTTATGCTGTTTTTTTTTTTAAATTAAAAATAGTGTTATAACTCCTCTTTAAGAAGACTGAGCCAAATGGCTGTGCAAAGATTGCTAAATGCAAATTTAGTGATATAATTAGGCCTTCACAATTGTTTTTCCGTTTTTTAAAAAAGCCTAGGTTATTTTTTTACACTTATTTGTGTTTTCAATCTAAAGGTGGTGCGGGGTTTGGCTCTGCTTCTGCAATAGGGCTTCTGATGAGAGCAGATTTCTGAGTTTGCTTTGATAAATTGGTCACTGTACTGCTCAGGAGGCTGATGCTCTCAGTTGTGTAGAGCTTAAAAAAAACAAAAGCAAAAAACCAAACCAAAACAAAAACCAACAAGCGCAACAACTCAAACCCCTCATTTTGAGTCCTTCATTTGGTTATGACAGGCAGCTCAAGAGCAGCAATCGTATTTCTTCCCTGTGAGGGTGTGAAGTGCAGGCAGCCAGTAACATATACTAGGTAACCATTATGTTTAAGTCAACACAAGAACATGCTAGGAATGTTGCTGATGCTTTAAGAATGCACCCAATTAATTTAAAAGTAGTTCTGTGGGTATTATTCGCTAAACTAATCCTGAAAGCAATTGCTGTTTTCTTTTTAAAGGAGATAAAAACAAAGCAGAGCTGCTCTGTTTAGGTGGGAGAGCTGCCTGATTTTCAGGGCAGGTAAGGTGGATTAATAACAGACCACTCATAAGAAGGTTTCAGATCTTACTGTCAGAGGGTAATAATTAATGATCAAATGTTAATGGAGATGCTGGGCTGTTGATGCCATTAATTCAGCTCAGTGGAGCCAGTCCTGCCCAGGACCTGCCACAGCTGTCACTGCGTTTGCTTAATTATTCCAGTGCCTTCAGGCTCTTTTTCCCTCTTTCCTGCTAACTGCAGGACAGTATGTTTTCACTGAAGCAGAATTATGAAGAACGCCCCACTTCCCAGCTACTGCCCGGCCAGCTACAAGTGCAGACCTACAGGCACCAAAGACAACCACAAAGTTAAACAAATAACCTCTGTTGTCTTCTCCACCAAGTCTGGTTTTATGCGGGAAGAAGTGGGATGGTTAACAATACCTGGGAAGGAGCTTGGGATGGACAAGAGGAAATGGCCTCAAGTTCCATCGGGGGAAGTTTAGGTTGGAGATTAGGAAGAAGTTCTTTCCTGAGAGGGTGGTCGGGCACTGGAATGGGCTGCCCAGGGAGGTGGTGGAGTCACCGTCCCTGGGGGTGTTCAAAGAACGGGTTGATGAGGCACTTGAGGCCATGGGCTAATGGTCTAATGGTTAGGAATATGATGGGCTAAAGGTTGGACTTGATGACCCTGGAGGTCCCTTCCAACCATAATGATTCTATGGGAGGGCTGCAGGGCTGGGGGTGCCTGAGCATCATCGCCTGGGTGCAGCGTTGGGGATCCCCCACTGGGCTGGAGGGGCTGAAGTGCTGGTCCATATAGGTAGGTAGTTTAGATATTTCTACATACTGGTAGGTAGTTCCTACCAGTTTAGGTGTTCTTACCAGCTGATAGGCAGTTTTGATAGTCCCGAGGACACAGCATCAATCAGCTCTTAGTTGGAGATGAATGGTAAATAGGGCAAGAACTAACTAAAAGCCAGTAAAGTCCAAAAACTTGGAGATTACTAATCCTCAGAGAAATAATCAAGGCCAGGGGATCTCAGACTAGGGATGAAACCTTCATTGATTAAAAGTACATTATCATCAGGTTTTAGGATGGAGAAACTGGGGTTTTCCATGTTTAACTCTGTATGCTCCTGAGATTTAGGGAAAATCCTAATCCAGCCTTTCAAGCAATGTTATAAGCTCGTTTTAATGTCTTGGCTCTTTTTCTGATGTGAAAAGATGATGATATTTCTCCCAATTTTTCTTGCAGAATGTGCTAATTATTTTAATTGCCTTGCCTTTGCCACCCTCCCACGCCCCTCCCCCCAAAAAGAAGTGTTTTTTATTTAATTTCCAGTTCTGAGGAGTGCTACATTTTAAAACCAGTTCAGTGTGTCTTGAGCTGCAAGGCTGGAATGCTTCTTGACTCGCTTCCAAACTGAAGTGCTTAAAAAAATGTGAAGCACTACAACAATTTTAAATCACTCTATACACTGCACATGGTGATTTAAAATAATTGAAGCTCTTCAAATTTTTATATGCCCTTGAATTTGGAAGTGATCAAGGTTCTGAGCATGTGCAGTACACGATGATTTAAAATTATTAGAGCTCTTCAAATTTATCATAAGTGTTTCAGCTTGAAAGTGATAGGGAATCTGGACTTCAGCGGTGTGAAGTGATTTAAAATTATCAGAGCACTACAGATGTTTTATAGGTGCTTTAATTTGGAGCTGATCTCTGTTCTGGACTATAGCAATGTATAGCATATTGCTTTTAAAATCATTGAAGCAGTTTCATATTTGTCCAGACTGGTTTTCTTAAAGTCAAATATGTTTAATAATTTTAAAATGCATTATGCTGCCAGTGGCACCCTTTTAACAGAATATTTTGCACTTTGTAATGATAGAAATGATTACAGTTAGGTTACAATTTGCTTCTCTGACTTTTTTTTTTAAGGATCAAAGTTTCCCCTATAGGCACTTATGGCTTCACCTTTGCTACTCCTCTGCTGTGGACACCGTGTGAATCTTGGACTGGAGATTCTCACGGTGTGGCTGTTGCTCAGAAAACCCAGGAGGTATGTGGGTTCTGCCCATGTGTATGCATATTAGGTAACAGCATGTGCAAATGGGTGTTTAGCCATGTAAATACCTAGTTTGGGGGTGCAAACGTGCATCTGATGGTCCTGATTTTACCAGGACAATTCTGGCATACGTCTTTGCGATTTTTTCTTAAATATTTTGGGTTGCTTTAAGGAAACAAGAATAAAATATTCTTGCGTAACAAATACAATCTGAAACACAAATATAGGACCTCTTCTTGAGAATTATTACTGAATTCAATTGAGATGGGGGAGTGAGGACTATGCTGTTACCTAGAAGCAACAGAAGCTTATTTTTTCAAAATAAAAATACCCCTTAAAGTACGTTTTAAATTAAGTTTGAAGTTGCAAGGGTAAGATTTGATTAAATGCTTGGAAGAATATACTTAAACATCCCCTAAAGTTTGGTTTTGAAGTTTTTGAGTAACCTTTTATATAACTTATCACCATATTTACTCTGGGGCTGAGTCTCTGGTGCTGAGATGAAGATAGGCTTCTGGTTACATCCATGTCTCGCCTCTGAAGCCTGCAGGACACGTTCCAAGTGTTACAAGAAGGCAGCTTCCTATGATGTTCTCATAGATCTGGCTAAACTTTTCTTATGTGTAAATTAGAAAGCTGAAAGCCTGGGTATAGTCAAATGCATTCCAGGTTCAGTTCATGCTTGTGCAACATCATGTTGGCTGCCTTTTTCTTTGGGATAGCTGTTGGCAGCATTTCTGAAGATGTTTGTGTTGTGAGGGCCGTGAATGTGGAGGACATGGTTTGGACTTTGAAGGACAAATTATTTGCTCAGCGCTGTAGATGCAGCTGGCTGAGACAGTGACCTGAGGGCCTTGGGTGCTGGCTGCCTGCAGTTATTCTTGTGTTGAGGCAGGACCATAGGAGATCTGACAAGTGAAGGTACGAACTGGATCCGGTGTTTCTCCTGGTGCTCTGCTGACCTCCAGTATCACAAGGCTGCTGGGGATGGGAGTCCAGAGGGGTTCAGCACCACTCAGATCTTTTATTAGCTCTTGGCTCTGGGCTTAAGGAGGTGTCATTGGGCATGGTAAGGTACTATGCAGAAGCCTGGTTTGTTGAAGATGCAGCAAATGTTTCTAGAAACTAGGGCATGCTGGGTCTGAGCCAGGGACTAACACAGTCAATGACTTTAGCATAGCGAGTGCTCAGCAAATGGTCCTTGTCCTCTTTTTCCTGCCTCCCAAATATTCCCTGATTCTTATTAAAGGCTACAATCAGAGAAGCAAAATCCTACTTTTCATTCTTGGCAAATATTTTAGTTTTGATTAAAGGGGAATGAAAAAAGTAGAGTAAATGAAAATTAACTTACTTACAGAAAAGAGCAACCTCCATTTGAATTAGAAATTTCTAACACAGAAGAGTTGCTTGACCTGTGCTCTACTTCTCCGACTCTCCAAGTCACTGTGAAAGTAGAAATTTAACAGGATTAGGAATAAAAGATTCTAATAATAGCAAGTATTTTACATTTAGGATTATGATGGAAGATACCATCATTAACCTTAGCCCTAGGACTTGTTCTAACGCCATTAACATCCTGACCTAGAGCTGAACACCATCCTATTTTCCTCGGTTGGTGAAATACTTGGCTTTGTCTTAAATTTTCTTTCTTATTAAAAAAGCAAGTCAACAGTTTGTGTTTAGTGTTTTAAGGTCTTTCTCTTTTGATGTTTCTCTTTTGGGATAAGAAGCTTATGATGAGAAAGGGGGAACAGTAGTCATCGTTTTCAGGTTTAGGCGAGGGATATTTAAATGCAGGAGGTTTAGCTAGGTGGCCTATTTCTGCTGCAGATCAATGGTGTTGAGCGCTTGACTGCCCTTTGTACTTTGAAAATCTCTTGCTAGATGCGTCAAGTAAGGAATATAAAACCATACATGGGCAGTAAACTGCTTTATATTAAAAAGTTCAGTGCGTTTGAAGTTTCTAAAGTGTCTGATTGGAGTTTGACTAACTATGGGTTTGGGAGCCAAGTCAACGTTTTGGGTGGGGTGTGCTGTGTATTCCAGTTTTGGCTTAATTTTGGGAGTAAAAGCTGAACCCAGCCGTGTGGACTCAGAGTCCATCTGCTCTGGTGCTAGATCCCCTCAATCTGCTTTGAGAGGCTAAGAAAGTTGGGGGGTTATGCGTGTGTGAAGGGGAAGAGGGGAAGCCATAGTACAGTAGTGCAGTATATTCATCTGCTGTATTCTACAGCATCTCTCATTATTTCTTATAAAAACAAATGTTAACATTAGTAGTGTTGTATGGCTTTAGTAAGTAAAGAAAATGTTTTAAGAGCAGGTTGTATGATTTATGCTCTATCTTTCAGCATTTCTAAACAACAAATTTAAGGAAAGTTATTTACGATGTTCACTTGTATCAAGAAAATTTAAGTCATTGTAATAACACTCTTGTACTTTTGCACTGATTACTGGGTTTGACGTAACAGGACTATTAAGTCTCTTTCTGGCAGAAGGTGTTAGGACTGTTTTAATGGCACCAAATGCCAAAAATTGGTTTCCTACCTGAAATGTGGTGCAACAAAGCAGCGTAGTGTCTTCTCCTCCTCACTCTGGGCGAGCAGCAGCTCAGAGATAAGACACTCTTCCAACTTAAACCCATCATATGAGAGACACTCAGTTTTGTCCCACATTGTTATCTGTCATGGACCATATTCACTGCTGCTTGATTCAGTCTCGCGTTTGAAACAATATGAGTTTGTGCAAGTTGAACCTAGCTCTGTACAGTGTCCTTTTGCTGGTCTCTAGGAATTGTTACAAAGATAATTTTGTTAACCTCAAAATTGACTCCATACTTTGGGCTTTTGTTTTTCTTGTTGGAGGAGTAGATTGAACTCCTTCTCCCCACCTTGTGAGTACAGTGATGAAGGTCATTGGAACAGAGTATTAACTCTTCAGGTATAGCATGCTGTGAATAATGTGTACTTTAAACAAGATCACGTATAGAAAGGATACAGAAGGAGTCTTAATACACTAATTATCTTGAATGGACATAGTTAAAAAATAACAAAAACTCAACATCTTTCCCCCCCCAGTCCTATTCAATTTTCGAAGTATGTAAGGGATTACAGTTTTAAGAAACACAAAGTGAGAAATTTGCACCATAAAGTGAACTAGGATATATTGACACTGCAATCCTTAATTAGATATTGGGGTTTTTCTAAGTCAATGTAACAGATTTTTTTTTTTCTGGTTCATTTTTTGCCTATTCAAAGAACTTGATCTCTTTCCCTATTCCAGTTGTAAGGATATATTACTTGGCCATTACCTTTTCTTAAAAAGAAAAAAATCCAAAAAGATAGTCCTAAAATAATATGAGGCACATTATTTTTTATTTGCAGTGGTAACAGATCTGCACTTCTAATTTGACTGTGTTAAACATTATGGAAGAAGCAGGTCACATTAGAGTGAACTGTCTTTATTGTTATCCCAATACGTTTAAAGGGAGACATTGAAGTCATACTAATTTGTGTGATAATAACACCCTCATCTGGGCGGTCCCAAGCCAAGGAAATCACTTGATCTCATTCAGCCTTTACTGAGTTATATTACATGTATTACCATGCATTAGTATGCTATGTAAATTTGCTGTCCTTTGAGTGACAGTTTATTATAGTGGTGCTGGCTATCCAACTAGTAGAGTTGTGTAGGCATCTTAAAGCAGGTTTTCTTCTTCAAAATATGCATATTTTCTGAATTTGGAAAATTGAAAGTAATTATATGAAAATGGCAATTTTTCCACTGGGGGCAAAAAACTGTCAGTTGCTATTAAGATGACTCCAAAGATCTGCGACAATTTGTTTTGTTTTCCAGGTTGAGCTCTGTTTTGAGTTGTTCTCAGTTTGTCACATGTTGTATGTGGTGGTTCGGGTTCCCTGAGTGAAGGGACTCGGGCAAGGAAGGGAATTCAGTCACTGGAGCTGTTTTGGCTCAGTTTTTTGCACTGTGAATGAATATTTTCCTATGTGGATGGGGAGCAGGAACTCCATGCTTGCATGTGTGTCCTGAGTATGTATGGAGGCAAGTCACTGAAGTTTCCCTTGAAAGTCCATCTGAGAGAGGTTTTTGCCAGCTGCTGCTTCCTAATGTATAAAAAATATAAATGGTCCACTGGTGGTGGTGGTGCTTCTGCTTGGGTGGCTGGAGGGACCTTCTGGTTGGAAATACTGTAGGTTAGGTAGTTGTGACACTCTTGGAAGACTACTACAGCAGTGGTATTTCTAGCAAAGCATTTCTACCTGGTATAGGAGGAGCTTATAGGCTGAATTATTATGAGATCAAGAAAGCATATTTTTCTTGTTTTGGACTCTGGTGGTTTTTATTTTTATCCCTAATTTGATTTTTTTTTTGTAAATGAAAATTTCAAAGGACACTTGCCATTGTATTTCCATGGAAAACTCCAAATTGGTTCTGTAGGTTAATCTATTAAAAACATAAAATAATATTTTAAGAAAACAGACAAAAATCCTAATGCCCTTCACACATCTGACAATTGATGCTCCAAAGAATGTATATGGAATTATGCCTTGGTGGAACTTAAGTAAAATTGATGACTGTTTTATAATAATTGTTACCATACATTGTTATTTTAATACTCTTCCAGAGGCTGAGTGTATCATATCCTAGGCTAAGAACATTTAAAATACATGCTTAAAGGATAGCAAACCACTGAATTCACAGCTTGAAGTACTTGTGAAGTTTAACATGAAAAGAATCTCTAATGTATCTTAAAAAGAAATTAGCAAATATTTTTCTATTTAAATAAACTAAATACATTAGCCCAGGGAAGCTCTCTTAAAAGTCCTAAATATAGATGAGAATGAGAAACCCAAGTCAAGAAACACTGGCTACTGGATTAACTACATATTGGGCATCATGTTCCAGGTTATAGAGAGCATTTCTGTGGGCTGTTGGAGATGTGAAGTTGTGCATTTGGAGGCTCTGAGCCACGAGAGGAACTGCTTGATCACCCTGTGTAGCAATACTGATGCAGTTGTGTTTCTCAGGGACAGAAGCTCCTGCCCACACAACACCAAAAGCCACATTCCTGGCTTTCCCTTATGAATAATATGCTAAGAATTTTTTCTTTTGAAAATAACGATTAAACGAAATTTGTTGTCTGACAATTGCTTGGCCCAAGTGGGCAAGTGCAGAGGAAGCAGAGAATAAACCAGTTGTGCCCTACGTTACTCTGCTGTGCCTCTTGGGCTTCACATCTCTGTCTGGCTCCCCTGTGATGTGTGTGTCACAGCTAGAAGTCTATGAACAAGCCGTGGATGGAACATTTGCCTCTTGAATTTTTGTGCTTTTGTTGATTTGTCACATAAATGTTATATAAATGTAGCTTTCTATGTGTTAATATTACATACTGGTGAGGTGCTTGCAGTCCCCTCAGCATTCAGAAACGCTATTTAAAAATTAACTCCAAAGTAGGTTCTGCCATTTTATGGCATTACCTGGTTTAACGTGAGCACATGAATTATTAATTGCCTGTCTTGTTAAGTACCAGATCAGTGGCTTTTGCTGTGGATGGGGGAGAAAAAAAGCATGCAATGTAAAAGTACTCTGCAAAACAGTTATAAAATAAAAAAAACCCCCACAAATTCAGAACTGAATGTGAAGTGTTGGGCCATGGGTGGCTTCTTGTGAGACAGCGAGAACTTCTCCCCAACCTGGCTTGAGCCATCATTGCCAAGGTACCACTCAAAAGTCACAGAACACTGCATATTCACAAAGTTGTCTGGATGATGAGAAACTTAAGCTGAATAATTCATCTATAGCAAACATTGTGAAGGTCTGTGAACTATTTTTCTGACCTATCTGTAGAAATGACTTCATTCCAGCATGGTCCATTGACAGTGGTTACAACTGGCTTTGTGAACAGCCATAGTGCTTAGTGCTCATCATGTTCTTTCCCTTAGATGGAGGAGAGGGGCCATGTTTTCTCATCAGATGTTAGCAGTGCCTGGAAAATGCACGAATACCCATCTCTTTTTCAAAGAAAGCATTCTCCTTTAAAATCTGCAGCATGAAGCAATATTCTTACTTTTTGTGCATCAAGATTTGCTGTTTTGGAATAAGAGTAATCGGCCCAAAAGTCAAGAAACAAAAATGCACCAAGATCCTTTATATAATTGAATTTTTTCTCAGGCAGATTAAAATTGTGGCCATAAGATAAATGCATGGAGGTACAAAACTACTGTACTTCAGTACTAAAGGTGGAGAACTCCAGTGGTTTGACTGGCAAAATCCTTGATATGCACTGGAAAACACTTGGCACTTCTACTTTTCTCATGACACTTGCCAAGGTATGGATGATGAATCTCTGCTTTCTGAAAATGAAATGCCAGTATCAAACCAGGAAGTTAAATATATATTTAGGTTTTGAGAAACCTGAGGTTAAAAAGCCCCATCTTACACAATGATATTGGTACATTTGACCTGAGCAAATATTTACCTAAAGGTTTGTTGGAGTAGTGGAGTCCAGAGATAAGTGAAAAATGTTGCTGAAGGCTCATACCCTGTCACTGCTCAGTTCTGCTACTGTCCTTTCCCTGTACCTTCTGTTCACCAAACACTTGCTCTGATTAGTGCCTGTGCACGTATTGTGGTGGATTGTTACTCTCCATGATGGCAATATCACTTGCCTGGGTTTATCTGCTGTCGCATCAGCTTTCTCTGTTTCACATACTCCCCTCTTTTTTAATTTTAATGTTATTTCTATTTTATTTCCTTAGAATGCCAGCTCTAGCAGAAATGGTTACTTCTGCTTCCTGTACTGTTAAGAAATCGTGGGGTCAAGATGAAATATGTGAACAACCTAGGTATTGAAATGCTTTCATTACTGGTGACAAATATTTAACTAGTACATAAACTTACTAGCAGCAGCCTCCCCCAAGAAAAAAAAAGTCAAAAATACAGTTTAGGTACTTAAAACAGTCTTGTATTGGAAATATGGTTGTTTAAGGAGCCTATTCTCTTCTCTTGTATTCAGCACAGTTGTTTTGGATGAGATAATGTTTTACCATTCACTTGAAAAGCTGGGATGGGATGCAGCCCACAAGCACAGTATATGTTCTTTGGCTACCTGTATGTACCTGGGAGATGGGGCATAGCTGATTTTTGTGAAAGGCAGGAAAAAAAGTATTAGCTCCTTTTCTCAATAATATAATATGCATAGTATTTTTGTGTTTTTTGTTTTTTAGAGATTGTGGGGCTTTTTTTCTCATCAAGACTTCTACTCTGTTTGACCTGTAATTTTCTTGTGGAGAAGGTTCACTCTTCCTTCTCCCTAATTATCCTTGACCTATAGCTCATGAATGGGGCTCCTGATGGTCCAGCTGATTTCCAGTCTCTCAGTGTGTGGAGTAATACGTCATTTCCAGTGAATTGGAACAAACAAGGCCATTCTCTATCCCCACATGAAGTTCTGTGTTTGAATCACACCATATGAAATCTGTATCTCGGCGAGGTCTTCAGGCTACACCAGTACACAACTGCAAACTCCCATAGAGGACTGAAGCGTCCCACAGATTGTGGCAAATTTCCCACAAAGTCCTGCAAATTGCAGCAAAATTCATGGGAAAAGAGACAGGAAATGATTTTTCCTGCCTGGGGAGAGCTGTTGCAGAGGTCTGATCTGCAGGTTCTCACAAATGTTGGAGGAGAAATACATTTTTAATATTGCACTATGGAATATATCTCTTTTCCTATTTCACACTTCGGGGAAAGCACTAAAAATTTAGTATGTGTTATAGATGTTACTTTCCACTGGTGTGATATAGCAAACGCCACAGGTATATGTATTAGTACAACTTAATACAGGGATCCTGGATAATGTGACTGCTGCTGAACATAGACTTCTGTCTTACCTACAACTTGGCAACTCCCTAAAGTGGCAGCACTTGAACCGCTGCCATGTCAAATATTAGTAGAAAGTCACATATTCTTTCATGCTTCACTTATGAAGCGAGTATATAAATTATTTAATTGGGAGAAAGTATTGCATTAATATATATATTTACACTTTTAATGCATTTACAGAAACATGCTCCTCTCTAGTGAGAATAATAAAATATTGGTGTAAATCTGCACTGGAGGCATGACTGTGGATTGCAAGAAGCTCTGTGCAGAGGAGCAGTCTCTTTTCATCCTCTTGTAGAAGGTGGTTGTTGCATTTTCAGAGCAAGATACAGCTGCCTGCTGTACCCTTGCTGGAGCTCTGCCAGAGCCTGATTTTCCCCCAAGAAACACGTGGTTGTTATATATCGGTCTCTTTTGCCTTACTGCTCCCTTCATCTCAAGGGCAACTGCTCTCTACAGATCACTTGTATTGTCCCAAACAGAGTTTCAGATAATTGCCCCACTGGTGTGATGTGTCTTAATCTGATTGCCAATGTCAACTCAAAGGAATGTGTTTCCCTAAAAGTCTTCAAATTTAAGTGTACTGAAGCTTTTGCACTAGTCCAGTTAACTAGCACCAAGGTTTGTGTTTCACAGCTACAGCCAGAAGTCTGAAATATTTAAAAGCATGTGCCTTTTTGCCTCAAAGAAGAGACCCTGGTTTTTAAATTTTGTTTAATTCTCTCTGGATTTATACCTTAAGGCAATGGATTCTCAGCTGCTGTAAAAGAGTTCAGATTAACCACAGAATTTCAGTATAGCATCAACACTGAAAGTGGTTTTGAATGAGATGTGGGTGTTTATTGGGAATGGATTGCTGCACAAAACCTGCTCCTGAGTCTGATAGACACTGAATTAATGAAAGAGTGAGCCTAAAGGGTCAGGGAATACTTGTAGGCTCATATCTCCAGTGCCTGTGGTCACAGTTCAGATGCTTGGGAACTGAAATGGGAAGAGGAAAGGGCCACTCTGGATAGACAAGATGTTGGTGTTGTCCATACTCTTCTACGGAGCCAGTGAAGTTACCTAGCAGCGTTATGTCAGTGTGAGCAGAGGGGCACCTTTCAAATGTGCTTCCTCATCTTCCTGTGATTGCAGCTCGTGGATTTCCAGAGCTAAAGATACACCTTTAATGAATGTATTGAGCTGCTCCTGGCACAAAGGTTTGGTAAAAAGGAGTGGGTACCTCTGTTTCACCAGGCAGTGTATCTCTGATCTAGGGTAGGAATTTACATCAAAGCTGGGAAAGAGGAGATTAAGGGAGAGGGTTGGTGAAGACCAGCCTAGGTTATATGGTGCTGGGCTCTGCCTTGCTGAGGAGAGCTTTGCTATCCTGACCCAGCAGAGTGGGAGCAGGGCCCACCACCACACTACCATGGATTAGAAAACTTCTCTGGTAGGATTTACAGAAGGCTGTTGGTCTCTTTTTATAGTTTCTCCTACAATTCTTGTTCTGTTCTTTACTTCTTTTGTGGCTGGACCTGGGGAAACATGTTTCATCCATCTTGGTGACCATAGGGAAACAACTCCATCTTTAATATGACCTCCAGAGAGAATAAACTCACCTTTGTTGAGATTGAACTCCATTGTGGTTTTGCTGCCTATGTTAGTGCTCATTGTGGGAAACCAAGACAAACCCACCCTTTGACTATGGGTTCACTGCATGGTGTTGGATGATACAGCCTTTCACTTGCTGCCTTGACTTAGAGTTGTGTGGCTGACAAAGTGCATTTATGTTAATATCTAAACTTTGAGGGGACCTGCCAACAGTTCTTTGCAATTTTATTACTTGCATTATTTTAATCACCACCATATAGTACTGAAAAATACATGCATTTACTAAAATTATCGATGAAAACTCCTTCTCCAAACAAACCCTTTCTCCCAAGCCTGAAGTTAAGTGGAAATGCTCCTGATGCCTTCTTTTTAATAGAATAAAGATGTGCACTAAAAACGCAACAGGCATTATAGCAGAATGACCCTCTGTCTGTTTATTGTTACTAAGAGAGCAGCAGCCTTTAGCTTGCTGTTCTTAGCTTCCTGAAAGGTGTTACAGCTTTGCTTCAGAGGTCTCGTATCCAGGATAACAATGATTTACCTTATTTACTTGAAGCTGACCTACCCTTTATTATACTGCTCCTTCACTTAGTCAGCTCGATGGGTGCCAGATATTGTTCTCCTGCAGGAAGTTCTTCCTGGAATTCTGCAGCAAACCAAAGGCTCAGGCAGTGGGAAAATGAAAATAAGGTCAACTTTCCCTTAGGACCAGAGAATACAAGAAATACACTGACACCATTTGAGACCCCCTTCCCAGAAAAATACAAGTCACAAATACAGCCAGATTGCACAAACTGATTCAAGTATGTAAATATTTCTTATCGTTGCCTTTTTCTTTCCAGATGAATTTCATCTAACCTGTGTTTAAAGCAAAGATAAAAACTCTTTATCTCTAGAAAAGATTTGTTCATAGATTGATGCCTCATTATAATATGTAGAAATGTTAATATGCACTGGGTATTACTGAGTATGATCAAGCCTTTGCAAAAAAATGAGCACAGGACATAAGTTGGGTAAGACAGAGTAGCAGTATTTATTGGTGCTATGAATTGCACTATTAATCTAACTTCAAATAAGCAAATATTCCTGGCAGGTCTTAGCTAACGTGCTCCTGGCTGGCTGGGGAAAATGTGAAGCACCTCTGAGAAGTTCCGTAGTATGAGCGATGCTTAAAGTGCATTGGTGACAGGACTAAGGCGTGTATATTTTTAGGATATTTATAGCTCATTTCACCCCACTCAGCCCCAGTTTCCAGAAGTTATGAATCATAGTTTTTGATAAAACAGTGAAGAGTAACAGTGAGGAAAGAGAAGTCGTCCATATTTCTTAGGAATTGTTGCCGAGTGTCAGTTTGTCAAACGTGCCTCCTCCTCACATATATCTTCACTTTCTGAAACGGAGTCTGGAGAAAGCTTTGGGTTTGCTTTTTAAGATACAGAGATTACTGACAAATTACAGACTGGTGATAAAAAGAGAGACGACGATGAGGACAGGAATACTATAGAGCTTGGGCAATAAAAAGCGACAGAGCTGAAAAGTTACCAAGGAATGTTTCAGCGAAACAAAGGATGTGGTCTTAGGGTCTCCAGAGAATGCAGTTATTTTATTATATTCTGTTCCTATTATCACTTTCATTTTGTTCCAGGGAGATTTTCAGCAACTTGAGAAACAGATTTTGGGGCCAGCTATGCCTCAGATACGTGCACGCAACTCCCCTTGACTTTAATTGGAGCTCTGTGTAGGCATCTGAGGGCAAAATGTCGCCTTTGGCGGACGGCTTTCTGTATCCAGCACAGTGTCAATATATACACACACACACATGCAAGTATCCAAAACTGACCGCTTTAACCTCTCATTAACATGAAAGGCTCCTAAGGCAATGGGGACACATTAGTTAGGAGGTATTGAGAAAAAACTGTATTTCAAGGCTGTTTGTATCCCCTATGCATCATAATCATAACTCCTATTTTTTTTTATTCATTGAACTAGCAAGCACATGCAGTTGCTGTAAAACAACCGCTACATCCCATGTGAGGTACCGTTTCAATTTTACGGTAAATTTCCTGTTTTATGGATTCCTTTCTAAAAACCTCCTCACAGTATTCTCTGAAGAATATGAACTTTTCTTTAAAACATAATAAATTGCTGCCCTTTTAATAGTATTTTTCTTTAGCCCTAACTTTGTCTTTATTTTTGGTCTCGCCTATCGCTGTTATTACTTCTTAAATGTTTTATTTCCATTTTACATGCTTCTCATTAGGGTTGCTATTTTAGGGTCGTCTTAAAATATATACTTTATTGCATTCAACTAATTACATAGAACTTCTTCAGATGTGAGAATGCATCTTATTTACAAAACCCCCCTCTGATCAGGCAGTAGTTAAAATACATGTACAGGATATTACAATTTGAAGTGTGCAAGGCATTTGTGTTTTAATTAAAATCTTAAAGGAGAAACTTGTTCACATGAATTACTAGCTGGATTTTTAGCAGGTTGTATAAATTATGACAAATTACATCTTTTTATTCAGGAAGAGTGTGGAGTTACTTGGTGAAAATCACTACATATGTTAAATCTTTTCAGTGTCTGCTATAAATATTAAAGATATGTGGGTATGAAATTATGTGAGTGCAAACGACCCAAGAGTAATTAAATTCTTGATCTGCTTCTGTTTGCTATAAAAAAAAGTCTGATTTTTCAGACTATCTTTAAAAAAAAAAAGTGAGGAGGAGAAAAGTCTGTAATAATTGTAGCTTCCCTCTACAGCATCATTATTTATTGTGAAATGAGGCAGGGCAGATGGGTTCAAAATAGTTAAGGAAAATCCTGACAAACCTTAGAGGGGGCAGCACTTGGTTCCTACCCTGGTTTAAGTGGTGTGATACCTGGGACACCTTCCCTGTGACTGTACTACAGAGTTATCTTACAGTGTGGTTTGGTGTATATTTATTCTATTTCTCTAACTCTATGTGCATATTTATTCTATGCAAGAATCTGTCTTGCTGAAAGTATTAAAAATGTTCCATCTCAAATAAGAGATGCTGCTGAAGGTGGTTCTTGCAGGTGATATGTCAGTGTTTTGGGGGTGTGAAGGTCAGTGATTTACTTGTACTAGAACACTGGAGAACTACGTATTTCCAACCAGAAATGAGTGCATATCCATGCATTTGGTGTAGCCAGAGAAATTAAACCTGTTGGCAAGAAACAGGCTTTGGAGAAAATAGAGAGTTTTTAAATTCAGTGAAATCTGCAGAGGAGACCACATAATTACTGGTGAACTTCTCATGCTTGCAAAAATACTCTAATATGTCTGTCTAGCATACAAGTGCTCATCTTCAAAAATGACACCTCTATTAAATTAACTTGTTTCTGCCAGCCTCTTGTTTACTTACGGCTGCTTTCACTGTTTCATAAAATGTCAATAATGGAGATGACTTGCGTCATCTCTTTCAACATGTGCTCTTTGATGTGTTTTTATCCCATATGTACAAGAAAGAATTTGGGTCTTGTGACAAGCACAGAAGACTTGAATTTTGCCTTTTGCTTGCAAGTTGTTTCAACCTCCAGTTTCAATGATGGTGGGTATTTACAGTGGCAAGTTGAAAAGAAACACAGCAGCAGGTACCTACTTGCTGGGAACTTGGTTTATGTGTATAAGTGTGCGTGCACCTATAGATGGATATAGAGATGTATTTGCAAAACATATATATATATATATAAAATCTGCTTTTAGTTTGTCCTATGAAGTGGTCATGATATTACCTTAGCAAATGTCCCTAATTTAATCCCTACAAAGTTGTTAAGAAGTCTTCAGACAAAACGTGATACAGGTGCATTTAACAAACAAAATAGAGATTAAAAGTTTCATTTTTTTAGGCATGAATTCAACAAGAAGTTCCACTGGAAAACTTCTTTATGGGAGTTGTTCCCAGGGTTTTGGGGCGTCCTTAGGTAGCAAATCTTTATTGTTTTGACTAGCAAAAAATTCTTACTTTATCAAAGTACTATGTGCCCCATATACAGAGTTAGCTGCATGTATGTGGAAATTCGCTTTGTTTAGAATATGTTATTTTTCTAATTTCAGTCTGCTATCTCAGCTTCTTCAGGCTTCCTTTAGTCTGATGGCATGCTTTTAGTGAGGACTAAAACTTAAGTGCTTTTTTCTGAGTCCTATAAGATCTTAGGTGGTGGTGATAATTGTTATGATAATAATGAATGCCCAAAAAACTTTAAAGATGAGAAGTTAATGGGAACAGTCTTTCCTAAGTAGTGGAAATGTCCTCACCTTGAGGGGGAAGGTGTTTGCCAAAATACTTACAACTCTTCAGTGTGGGATCTCCCTCTGTGGGCAGTGGAGGGAGGGCTGCAGCCACCACTTGCACACCCAGTGTGAACATATGGATTAGAGAACAGAAGAATTTTTTGACTATAAGAGGCACTGAACTAATCCCAACACCAAAGGATCCTCCCTGGTTTGCTTTTTCTTTTTAACTTATTGATTAATTTGCTCTTGTAAACCTACTTAGTGATTCCTGTACCTTTTGCATTGGATAATGCAGCCAGCACTCTTATCCCGTGTGTTTTCAGCAAGATTCTTCTCTTCTCCTATTTAGCAATGTTTCCCCTTGTTCAGAAGCTACATTAAGGAGGCAAGTGCATTTACCACTTAAGCATTATCTCTGGAGCCTACCGTGCCTCTGAAATTCTAACTCCAGAACTCATCAATAACTCTAGGAGAAAAAACACGGGATGATAAAGCTGGGAAGAACTACTAAGCCTGCAGTGTCTGATGTGCTGGTTCTCCAGGTGTGGCTGTGTGAGGTGATTTTTAAATGCAGATAAATAACTCCTAAGTATTTCCGTAGTGATTTCCACCACTCAAATGAGCTGCTTGACTTTGTGCTTCTCTGCTTTCTGGTTTTGAGCATTTGCAGCCAATTTTGGCAGAGTCCCTCTCCTGCACTGGCTCCTCTGTGAACGTCTCACTCCAGGCGTCATGCAGAGGAGGAAAAATCAGTGCTTGGTTTTGTTTGTTGTGGTTCGGGTCCGGCTGCAGCTCACACTGAGCCGAGGTGTGAGGTTTGTCATTTCTTTTTTTGAGCGCCGGGAGAAAGGAAACTGCCGTGGCGGGGAAATCCGGGAGCTTCCTCTTCCTGCTGGTCAGCCTCTTTCTTCCTAAGGCTGGCCTCTTTCCCAATGGGCTGCTAAAAGCCCAAAGCTCACTGGCTGAAATCCTGGCCTAATTAAAATCGATGCCAAACCTCCCATTGACTTCAAGGCTCTCGCCCAGCCCGTCGGTGCATCCAACGGTCGCCTCACTCCATTGTTTATGGGATTGTTCCAATGGGTTTTCTAGGGCGATGCTCAAACAGCTCGCAGCTCTCCTCCCCTGTGGACAGGCAGCCGGCTCCAAACCGAGTCCATCAGCAGACAGCATTTTATCAGTTTTAGCACAATATCTTTGTAAATCAGGCCAAAACAAGACCAGGATCCTCAGCAGTTGCCTTCGTAGCTGCAGTCTGGAAGTGTGATCTTTTCTGGTTTGGTTTTGTTTTGTTTGTGCATGGTGACTGGGAGATCCCTGTGCAACACCTCCTGCAGTGTAATTACACACGTGCAAAATTTGGTGACGGGAATACCATTGGAAATGGTAAGAGGACACCCAAGGAAAAGGCTTAGTCCATAAAATATGAGATGCCACTTTGATGGAGTAAAAAACCCTCAGTGTTCAAATGAGTGCAGGAGCAATAGGCACACTCTTTTAAGAATTATTTTTAGTCTTTGGAGATGTTAATGTGAAAAGTAGTTGAAAAGCAGTTTTCAGAAATTGATTTTTAATAACTGAAAAAGTCTTTATTTGGGGTTGATAGAGTTCCTTTTCTATTTTTCTCCAAGTTTCACAATATGTTAAGGTTGGAGAGTTTTTTGGTTTGTTTTTTTTAAGGAGAAGGGGGCTTTTCATTTGATTAAGCCATTTACTTGAACTTGCTTGGTGCCATGTGCTATAAAAACAAAGGCAAAACAAACATAAAACAAATGATTATGCAAGCTAAAAGAATCCTGAAATAAAATATTCAGACTTGATTTGCAAGTGGCTCGCTCTGTGGTCCCTCTGACCTCAAACACAACAGAAAAACACATTATTGAGAACCGCTAAAAAGTAAATAGCACTCTTGGCTTGTGATGGTGAGGGACTTGATCCTGCCTGTGCCCTGAGCATCTCCCCTGACCTCCACTGGTCCCTTGCCAGGTCGTCTCCCAGTGCATCCCATCCCACTCCCTTCCTACGTGCTGCTGCTGGTCCAGGAAAATACTTTGTAAACCATTTTGGAAATATTTACTTTTAGTTTAAGCCCCGAGTGTTTTTACAACTGTTCCAGTGGAGAAGTTTAAGAGCGTGCAGATGGGTACAAGGTGTTTGATGTGAAGGGTTTGATCCGCATTGTGAGAGGGGTTGTGTGCTGAGCCAGGTACGTGGCACACTCAGCAGCTAAGGCCAGATCCTGTCTTCCTCAAGGGTATAAATCCCCTTGGCATTTGCTGATCTTCAGAAGGTGTAGTAGTAGCAGCACAGACTATCAACACATTCAACAGCTGCTGTACCCTTTGATTTCTGTGTAGGAAATCAGGAAATATCTTTAATTTCTTATTTACTTGGTACTACAGGATCAATCTGCATATGCTAGAGCTCTTGGTTTGCAAAGTAATTTTTGAGCATCCTAATGCAGCAAGGGAGGAGAAAGGAGACTGTGCAGCATGCAGGAATCCCCCTGAAAACATTATCTGCTTTGAAAAAAAAAATACAGGCAAGTGAGAGAAATGATTTCATAGATTTAATAAACAGTTCAAAGTCGACTACAGGACTTCTCATACTATGCATGTTTTTCATTGTTCTTTAATGAGTAAATGACCCGTTAATGTGCATAAGAACATATCAGAAGCACATGGCGGTGAAGAAGCTTGGGTGGTAGTAGATTTGATCAAAGATTTCCAAATCTGACCCCAAGTATTTGATGAAGATGATTAACATGGAGACAATTTACCAAACAAATACAGCATTAAGAGCCAAGAGACAGGCTAAGGGAATTAAAGGCTCCAGATTGCCCACATAAAGAATATCGTTAAACATAAAGAAAACAAAGCCAGGATAAATGTCTGGGATGTGGAGTCCCACAGAACAGGACTTCTGCTCCCGATTGATTATTTTTTTAATGCTATTTTTAATATAGCATGTAAGATTTTTTTTATTTTATTTTTTTTTTATTTAAAAAAAGACATGCCTGTGACCTGGGTTCTACCAGTGTTACTCCAAGCATTTAAAAAGATTTCTGGAGCAGAATTGGTTAATTAGTGCTTTGTGTTACACTGTGTTACATATGACCCAACCAGAGATAAAAAGGTTTAAAGGTCTCTTGTAACCCTGCAATGCCATTTGTAACACAAAAATAACCCCCTTTCATTACTGGCATGCCACTGTAGCAGGCAGGTTATTTTTTCCCTTCGCTGCAATGAGGGCAGCTTTCGCATCAGAAGAATTCTTGGCAAATTAATGCGCTACCTCTTGGGCTAATTAAATTAGAAAGGATCAAAAATACAGAGCAGCTTTTGTGGTGGACACAATGTTGTGCTTCATGCATCTTGCTCAGAGAGGAATTTCTGCCATTTAGCCCCTTTTTGCCTCTAGCAGCGTTCTGGACTCTCTAACACAGTCAAGTTCCTAATTTGCCTCAATGAGAGAGAATTATTAACTGATAATAAGAAAAGGAGCATTCACAGCTCCAGGCTGGGCTGTGTGGAAAAGGGTGAGCTACACAGCACCTGAAGCGCATGCAATTTTTATTAATTCCTGCCTAAAACAACGCATTCAGGAGTAAAATTGCTGTGCAAATGACAAAAACAATTATAATTTTGATTCTTTGGTTCTGAAAATATGAACTGCTTTATCTCCAACAGGACTAGATTAAACTGGTAATAAGTTCACCTCTCCTCCAGCCTGTACTGCTCAGTTTTGGTTGTAGCAAGCGCATTTCATTTTGAAGTTGGTTCCACTTAAATTGATTGTTCTTGTGCTTTCAAAAAACATTTCTGAAGATGAGAGGTGCAGTTTTACATTTAAGCTATGAAGGTAAACGGTAAAGCTGCTCTTACTCATTGCAAACAGCAATTGCACTCTTTAGAGAGAATGATCTGTACAATAAAGGTATTAAACTGTATCTGGGATAATGCAAAATGATGAAGCAAAATGTGCATAGAGGGACATAAGCTTATAGTAGGCTCTATTTTTTTCCTCCCTGAAAGACATTTCTTGTTAGCACAGAGATAGGTTTCCTAACAGACATCATTGTCGGAGTCGGACTGGACTGTGCTCCTCTTCAAAATGCAATTAATGGGCACCACCAAACAGGCACATGAGGCCTTACTCTGCCTGCACTTAAGCAGGGGAAATGTTTATTAAAGCTAATGGGAGTTGGCTGGGTAGGGAAAACAGGATGAAGACCCTGTGTTTCAAGCTTAAAAAATAATTCTTTGTCCAAGAACCACTAAACTTTCTCTGCTTTCAAGATACTGAAACCTTTCCTGTTTTTTCCTATGCAGATACTGACCATAGTGTATTTTTGCCCTCATGGTTCTACTCACTGACATACTGGAGACTGCTGAACTTTCAAGTATCATCTGTCTCTGCTTTATTTTTTATTTCAACCATACGTGCTTTTATATGTGTCTGAAAAAAATAAATTCAAAGATCTTGAAATAGTAAGGAGGGCATGTATGCAAGTTACAGCAGCCCCAGGGTAACAGTACCTCACCCACTAATGATTCACATGGAGTTTGTGACTAGACAGACTCTTATTTTCTTTTCTCCTTTTCAGAAAAGTAAAAGTATGCTGTTGAAATAGCTTGTATTGCGTTGGCATGTTCAGCATCTCCTCAAATAATTTTTGTTTTACACGTTTAATTTGGAGGGGGGGAAAAAAGCACGTAGTAACATGAGAAAATCTAGAGTTTTGGTGTGTTTTTACAAATGCTTTAAATGTGTACCAGTATATTGCATTTTGTGTGACTTGTCATGAGAGGCTTTATCTGCATGTACATTAATTAATGCCTAAGATGTCCTGGTGAGATCAGGTCCCTGCTGCGCTATGCCCAGGGTAACCATAGGGCTGCAAAGGCAATTTCTACCCTCAAGAACTGAAATCTGAATGGATGTGGAAGAGAAAAAAGTTAGAGGGAAAGGAGGACCGAGGAAGAGACAGGCTTGCCTAGAGTCATGGGGCAGAGCAGCGACAGGATGGGAGCAGGATGGGACCTGTGCAGTCCTGGTGATCAGCCCCACTGCCTGTGCTTCTCTAAAAGCCTTGAAACTCACGGGGCAGGTAGGAAGGAGAAGAAAGAAGGTGAGAATTGAAGGACTTAAAAACTTATCTCATATTCCTGCCACTTAAGAAGAAGCAGCTTGAAGGGAAAAAACCCCAACAAGGTCCTAGAAACAGTGCAGAGAGCCTAATTATTTCAATTAATTACTTTTGAAATAGAATATTCTTGACATGTGTGAAGGTGGGAGAGGATGGCACATAGTTTATAGCTTTTTATTTCTCTGGTACTGATTAAACAGCCCTGTGTAGAGCCTTTAAGACTACCAGGAATCTGGAGGTCCATGTTACTGTGCTAACAGCACTGGGCTGTGTTAGTGTGTGTTCGTTTATTTTTGGGAAAATGAGGGGGGAAATGAAAATGAGAGCCTGTGTAGTGCTTGGGCTCAGAACACAGATGCTAAAGAGGTGTTTGAGTGGAAAATAGCACATTGGTACCTGAGCCTGTGGACTTGTGGTCATGTCAGGCTGTTGTTATGGGTTGCTGCATTCATGCAAAAATTCAGACAAAATATCAGATTATAAAATAATTCTGTTGTCATTTTAAAAGGCTTTTAAAAAGAGCTGGATCATAGGCTGATTGGATGAGTCACTAAAGAAAAATGTTCTTTCTGTGTGTCTGAGGAGAAATAGAACTTTGTGATGGGAGGGATGTGGAGTCCAACTCCAGGACAACTAGAAGAGTTTCCAGGGCTAAGTGGACACATTTCTGTTGCTGGATTAGCAAAATGTAGGTAACACAGGAGCCACTTCTTGCCACACCAAAATCAGTTGTTGATATGGCTTACCCATTTGTTGGCAAAGGAGATGGCTTCAAGTATTTCTGGCTGCTTAGTTGAGGGATCAGTGAGGCTCTTGTACCACACTATGGTGGAGTAGAGGCAAAATAAAACTATAAAAAAAATAATCTCTTAACTAGAACTGCAAAATATTTCTATCAAATTATTCAAGAATGGGGATGATCTTTTACAAGTCTATAGAAGTCTTTAGAAATATTATTTTCTGTATACTCATTAGAAAGATCTAGTAAAAAGAAAAGATGATTATGCCCATAATTTAGGAAAGAAAAAACAATATGGGTATTTCAAGCCAAACTGAAAGGTTTGTATTAGTCAATCATTATGAAAAGAAACTCCTGAACTTGCGTTTATATATTTACATGAAATCACATTTTGGAAACATCTCTTTCAGTTTCTAGACCCTTACTTAGGAATATTGGGAAACTTGAAAAAAGTGATTAACTGATTAGCTAGTTGTAAAAATTAAAGTTCCCTTGCCAGAAATTTCCACAGCCTGTGGATGACAGATTTTCTATCCAGGTGACTCCCAGTAGTACAAGACTGGACATGAAAATCATCTCACAAAATATCCCACGTACATCCAGAAAAATGAAAACCTGGGTAGGCTCTGATTGCTTTTACAGTCTGTGATGTGAAATGAGGCTTTTAGCAAAGAAACCATCCATGAATTTTAAAGGGCTAGAGAACCTGTTCTACCAGCCCTGTGTTTCCAGGTCTTCTGTTTGCAGCATTGTCCCCTCGTGTGTTTGGTTTGCACTGTAGGAATAGCTTCTGTCTCCTGTGGTGGTTGTGATACGTTATTATCAGGGCTCCAGTGATTTAAATATATAATCACACATATTGGGTTCTCATACGCACAAAAAGTATTGCTGGTTGCCCTTCCCTTGCTTCTGCCTGAGATTGCTGGAGGAGTGAGGTTCACAGGGTTTAAGCCTTTCAGTGCTCGGGCACATGCCTGAGGTCTTTAACATCTTGCTTGTTCTGCTGCTCCTCTGTTATTTAATGGGAGCCATAGGGGATTATGCAGCTTTCAAACCGGTGCAAACAGCAGGGCTGGCATAGGAGATGCAACAAACCCTTGAAGGCTGCATGTGTCTTTCTGCTGCAAACGTATCCCTGATATGTAAGAAACTGTCTCTGTGTGGGAAATAATACCAGTTTAAGCTAACTAAATTGAAGTTCAGCTGCTGCTACAACTACATTTTCCAGTTAGTAAATCACAATGAGATGTGCGAGGTTGTAAATCCTCCTTTGCTCAGGTCAGCCCCACAAGAGGACCAGCAGCTGGACCCTCAGCCAGGACCTGAGTGAAGCCTTCTCAGCTCTGTGATCAGCCTGGCTTCTCCTCCTCTCCAGAGGTCACATCCCTACCCCAAACATATGTGCGCTTCTCTTGAGCAAATTTTGTTGATGTCTGTTTGCTAAACAAACGCCATCCTAGATACACAAACTGTTGCATGCTTTTAAAGCAAAACCAGTTTGGTGCTGATGATTCACTGCAGGCAGCTCTGCCTGGGCAGAGTGATTCTCTTCTGATTTGTTTTTGTTTTGCTTTGTTTTTTTTTCCCCTTATTCTCTTTTTTTAGATGAAATTTCATTTTCTGACAGTTGACACATTTCTGAGCTGTATTGTTTTCAGTGGGGACTCCCTCTTTTTCTAACTTGCTAAAGAATGATATTTAGTGCCTGGCAGCCAGGAAGGCCAACCGTGTCCTGGGGTGCATCAAGCCCAGCGTGGCCAGCTGGTCAAGGGAGGGGATTGTCCCACTCTGCTCCGCACTGGTGTGGCCTCACCTCGAGTACTGGGGCTCTGCAGTTCAAAAAGGCCATCAAACTACTGGAGCAGGTCCAGAGGAGGCCACGGGGATGGTGAAGAGCCTGGAAGGGATGACCTGTGAGGAGCAGCTGAGGTCACTTGGATTGTTCAGCCTGGAGAAGAGGAGGCTGAGGGGTGACCTCATTGCAGTCCATGGCTTCCTCCTGAGGGGAAGAGAAGGGGCAGATACTGATCTCTTCACTCCTGTGACCCATGACAGGACTTGGGGTAACAGCAGGGAGCTGAATCAGGGGAGGTTTAGGTTGGATATCAGGAAAAGGTTTTTCACCCAGAGGGTGGT
>VZRW01011454.1:0-60047 GCA_013398125.1 Aegotheles bennettii | reverse complement strand
TTCTATGATTTAGTTACTGGCTTGTTATGCTGGAGATGCAGGTTTGAATTTAAATTTTCTTTACCTTGGAGGTTGGTAGTGAAAAAATAGAAGTAGAAAGATGTCTCTTCATCAGAGTGTGTGTTATTTGAGGGCACTTATACTATCTGCATGGAGGAACTGAGGACTTTCAATCTGGGAAAAGTAAAAAAAAAGCCTAAATCTGACAGCTTTCTCAGGTTTTTTATGTATTTTAGTTATCAGAAGTTTTGTTTCAGTCAAAAGGCATTTTGAGATGACGCACATTGGTGTAGAGGGAAATTCACTCCACAAATCTGCTCTTGGATCCTACTTACGAATTCAAATTGTGTGAGGATTTTGCATCTGTATCTCAACTTGAAGGGCTGGTGTTCCAGCAAGGCACTAAGGGGAAGGCTGTCACTTTTTGGCCAGAAATTTTTCACAGGGACTTTGCCACTGCTGCTTCTGCTCACCTTCGGGATCCATTTGGGAAGTCACACAGTTTAAAGATAATTTAATTTATCAATGAATGAAGGCTACAGAGAAAATGTTGGTGTTCTGATTCTACATTCTGGATTATTTTTGACTCCTCTTCCTCTTTCTCTCTCTGAAATTGCTAATAACAGATGCTTGAATTCTAGTCAAGTGAAAAATTCCAGTTGATTTCAAAAGAAGTTGGATTGGATCCTAGCATCAGTTTGGCACCTATGAAAACAAACATATGCAAGGGCTTCACTTTCAACTACACTCAAAAATAATATTAAAAAAACCCCTAACAGCAGAATTTTGAAATTATTTATTTATAGGAAAAAGCTTAAAAATTTACCGGTATTTCTGATAGGAAATTTAAGATTTTGAATGAAAATTTGAATAAAGGTCTTGTTGCCTGTTTTGCCTTTGAACTCATCATCCTACATTTTATGGGTGTTATATTCAGCAATGCTTGGGTCTGAGGACACAGTACTTTGGCTTGGGATTCCCGTGTATATGTTTGATTTGGGTTTACTTTTGGGGTGTTCTGTTCTAGTTGGGCTCAAGCATATGGTTTGATTTTTAAGTTAACTGACACCATTTCTTACATATGCACATTACTCATTCACCATGCAAGTTCAATAAAATTATGGCATCTTTTATTTTTTTATTTAAAGCTGACAAAGAAGTCATACTTAAAACCAATCTAGGAAATTACTTCATTGTCAAAATTATTTTCTCTGATCATTTCCATGCTTTAATTTTATATTCTTTCTGTAGCTGTGGCAGAGGACTTTTACCACTGGAATGAATGGGAAAATGACATCATAGTAAAATGTCATGTTTTTTCAGCTCTTAAATGGCTGAACTACAATTAATCAAAATTGGTGTGATTTTTATGAAGTGGTATGACCAATAATTTAGAGTTTTAATTGGTACCTGAAATGTATTTTAAGACATAAACATTTAGAAACAGCTTTTTTTCTTAAAGACAGCACAAAAATAATATTGCCGTGCATTGCTAACATCAAATGTAGCCTGTATGGTGTGAAATGGTAAATATAATGTGGTTAAAATATGTCTATTTTTCTTTTCGCTATCCGAGAGGATGTTGTGCGTAACTCTTTGCAAAAGATAGCTCGTTTCATTTCAAGTTGCACTAAGCAGTGTATGGGATGGCAGCCTGCCAATTAGTGATCCATTTTCTCAGAAACCTAGTTTGAGGCCATGCCAACCAGTCACATACATCTTATCTTCGGCATCATAGTGCAGTCTCGTAATTCGTGCAAAATTATGTTTGACGTTAAATTATAAACCCTTAGTGTAATAATAAAAAAAAAATAAATAACCCTAAAAGCAAATTAAAAATTATGTTTTCACTGGAGCAGGTTATAAGCCCACTAGAAATGTGATCTATAGTCATCAGTCCATGGGCAAAATTCCATTTCTCAAGGGGTTTTTTTTCCCCCTGTACTGAGCAAAAAAGCTGTAATTCAAAAAATTAAGTTTAGTTAGTGAAGGAATATACTTTTTTCATTTCAGATGGTGGATAAGACCTCTTTTTTAAATTTTAAAGTTATTAAAAAAGTCAGATATGATGCATGAGGGTACACATCCCTTGCATGAATGGTTTAGCTTTTTTATTTTAAAAGGGGGCTTCTTCCAGAAACAAAGAGTGAAGAGGTAAAGCAAATTGCTTCGTAATGTCTCTTAGAGGTTCACAGGTAGCCATCAACTTGCAGAAGCTGAGAAAGAGAAGACTGAAGGAAAATCAAGCTAACTGAAGGGATGAAAGCAACTTTTTATTTAATCCATGACAAATTTTGTACATTACTGCTGGGTACTTAGCGACATCCTTACACACACATCACATAATTTCTGCTAGCCTCAAAAACTTGATTTTCAGTAGAATTGTGGAGACTTACTCATTTTCAGAGATATTTTAAAATAAGGCTTCTACTAAACAACTTCAAGTCTCCTCACATAACTGAAATCCTAGGCCAAGTTCCACCATTTACTGGTTTGCTGGTATCATCTGTCAGGATGAGTTCATGAGGCTGATAGTATTAAAATCTTGGCGATGTTTCTGTACATAATTTTACAAATATTGGTCGTATAAGTGAAAAAGATAATTAGTGAGAATATTTCTGAACAGTCTAAGATTGTTTGCATGTAAAATTCTTCTAATTAACTGGAATTCAAGCTTCAGTGAAAACAATTTTAGGAATACTTCAGTTCCCAAACATGAAAATTAACCTAAAATCACTTAAAATCTGATTTTAACTTGCTTTACAGAGTGGACTTCACTTTAAACTCACAGCTTAGATAATTACTTGACACCTCTAAGTTTGTGTTTATCACCACTTATTCACAAAGCCACTGAGATGTTTGTGTTCATCTAGTGGTACAATGGACTGAAAAGAGTTTATTCACTTTGAATTTGGATGTTGCCTCTTTGTGTGGGCTAGAACACTAATATTGAGTATTGGGTGTTATCCATTGCTCTCTTCTCCTTGCATGGTTATTTCCATCAATCCCAAAAGAAGACAGTGGGTTGGGATGAGCTCTGTTCTCCAGTGACAGGCATGGGATGGCACAGGTTTTTGTGGTCATGGTGTTTCTGAGCCTCTGTGAGGTAGCACATGCTACTGTGCTGCATCCAAGATAGGACTTCATAGTGATCGCCAGGTAACTCCAAATGCTTTCATATCCTCTAGTGCCAAATTAATTCTAGTATTGGAAATTAATTTCCTCCTGTCTTTTGGAAAGGAAGAAGTAAAATAATTACTGTGGGCACCATGATACTATCCAAAGTCTACAGTTTAGTCGTTGCTTCAGATTAGCATGAAACTGGTTGTAATTGGGTTCCGCTTCTTTATCATTCAAGAGCTCTTTTACATGACAACAGGATATACGCATCTCCAAGGGATACCTTTGGCACTTCCACTGCTCTAATTTCTTTGCACACCCTTGTTCATTATTGAATCTTGGAACCGAAGCAGGATATGGGGAGGTCTGTCTGTCTGCTTTATTTCACCTAAGCAAACTCTACGCTCCCCTGCTAGCACAGGAAGCATTTACAAAAGTTGTTTAAAGAGCAATTGCTCTTCTTCACTGGCGATGCTAAGTCTTTGCTCTGAATTTAAATCAGGTTCGTGATGCAGAAGGGAAATGTTAGGCTTCTGAGCTGTGTTTTTGAGCTGTTGATGGGATTCTTGGTGCCTCAGCAGAAGGAGATCTCATCGGACTGGCTGTGTGTTTAGACAACCATATAGCACCATATTGCTCTTCATCATTAAAATTGTGTACGGAAGACGGAATTGGGAGGTCTAAAAGTACCTAATGTAGATAAATTCTAAATGCTGTCAAGTAAATGTAATTGTGCTGCTGAAACTGGAGATCCTGAAGCCATATTGGTGAAGGAAGCGAGTCCTGTGTCTACAGGAAAGAACTTAACCAATACAGATTGTAGGTCAACAAGTGGTGTCTACACTGCCTGTACTTGTTTTTGTTGTTGCCGTTATGTTTCCTGTGTGTTTTGCTATAAAGTCTCACTCTCTTTATCTGTCTTGACAGATGGGATCAGTAAATGTTACATTATCAAGTTTTATCTAAAAATGTCTTCCATTGATAGTGCATTTATATCGTATCATAATAGCTCTTTGTACCAAAGCACTGAGAGCTGGGAAAATCCTAGCTAGTGAGTAAGCTTGCATTTTTAAAGTAGTAAAAAAGTTCTTTGTTCTACAGCATCCTATTTTTAGAGTGAACTTAATTAAAGTGAGTAAGGAATTTTGAAATCTGGAATAGGAAAAAATGGGTCATTATTAATTATTATGTATATAATAAATCCAGGGGCTGTGGTCTGTCTTCACAATGCATGTATGTCTTTTTCTTTCTCACAGGCATTTTTCATTACTAAATGACTACTTCTCTTCTTGAAGGCCCTGGCTTAGCGACTTAACTGAGTATCTTGCTGTAAGTAGATGGGGAGAACTTTTTGTGTTCTCTCTAGGTGTTGTCAAGAACATTTGCATGCTGAATTAAGCATAACATCCTGTTGAAATCCAGTTTCACTAATTCATCTCTGCAGCTGGTTTTTCTCCTCCTAGTCCTTCAACACCACCTCCCTTTCACCTGCTCCCTGCCAATTTGCAGTAAGGAACACACATTTCTGTAAATGGGAAGGTAAGGTTTTCAGGACCACAGAGAATAATAATGTCCCCAGCTGATGGTATTTGCAAGTGGTGTTCATATTCCCTAATCAATAGAATTCAGCTTGGTCTTCTCTACCTGCCCCCTTTCTCTCCCTCTGGCTTTGTTTCAGAGTCAGCATTCCTCTTGTCAACCACTTTCTTTCCTGTTTTCTTCCTCCCAGTCACTCCTAGCTCCTGAGCTACCCTGTGACCTCCCTGACTTGGTTCCTTTCCTGTAAATATGTGGTCCTATTGTGAGTTCCCTTCTGTCAAATTGCCACCACTGCTGCTGCCATGAGTGCTCCAGAGTCAGGCAGGACGAAACTGGCCCATTCATGTCATCTGAGCCCCCACCTTGCTTCTGAGTTCCCAGGAAAGAAAGTGCCCAGGTAAAGCAAGGCAGAATTGCCTCGATGCAAAAAGCTCATCTGTTGTTCCTGGGCTTGGAGTAGCAAATACGATCTCTTTCAACTACTCCTGCATGAGACAAAAACACAGAAGAAATTTGGATATATTTTTTTAAATAGTTCCAAACTAGAAAAATGAAAATGTATTTCCGAATTCTTATCTAGTTTTAAAAACTCTGGCTTTGATTGCTGCTTTCTTTGAGAAACGGGGAAACACTGGGACACGAGCAGTTCTTCTCTGTCCTTCTCTCAAACTTGTCTGCACACTTCACTTGGAGTTTAGCAAAGTTTGAGCTTTCCATGAAGATTTCCTAAATCATTTGTTTTAACTATGTCATGATGGTAAGAGATCACCACGGTGATACTTCTGGTTATACAGGGATTACCAAACTGCCAGGACTTCACTGGTTTGTGCTATTCAATATCCTGGTTTTGCACTCGTAATTCTAGGAACTATTCCTTGTGACATCCTGTCAAATGACTTCAGTTTGGACTCTGGTAAATTATGCCCCTTGGGTTTCTCCAAGTGCCTACAAATAGACAGGAAATGTTCAGCAGTAATTAAAGCACATCAATATACTCTGTCAAGTAGCTGCTATATTTGAACCTACAGGTGGATAGATTTTAGCAATGGAAAAATTAGCTAAATAAACTAATTATGCTGTTTATTTTTTAGGCTTGATACAAGGACTATAAATACAATATCTATAACGTATTTATGCAATACAATACATTTATAAGAATGAAAAAGAAAATAAAGAACAAATAACCACTAGTAGAGTTTATATTTTGCCTCGTAGAACTCCAATTTATTTAACTTTATGTATTAACTACTCTGTGACTACTAAAATAGAAAAGTAAATACAAAGACAAGGAAATTAAGGTTTTACTGTAGTCCAGTATTAGCTTTTTTTTCACTTGATTGTTTATTCCATATGTGACTTAGGCAGATGTAATGATATAACAAGTAAAGAGATCATTATTACCAGCTTTTCAGTAAAAGGTCAAGTGTAATTCCTTCATGGGCCAAAATTTTTGTCAGTGGTAAGTACCAGTCTAAAACCCTTGTTTTGAGTCTTCAACTTTGTAACTGATGGCTTCACAGAGAGGACTTTTAATCTTCTCTTCCATGGTATTAGAAGGAATTCTTCTAAAGTTACCGATGGAGAGCAACTAGCTGTTGAATGTGAAGGAAAAAAAAAATAGAAAAATATCTTGGAACTGGTCGTTTTTTTCCTCTAAAAATGTAAACAAATCTCTTGATAGATCCAGTGCTGAAGATCATGTGTTGCACATACAATAATGCATCCTATCTACCCATGTGTCCACCCACAGGCGCGTTTCGTACTCTAAAGAAGTGCATTGGTTAAAAAATCTTTATGCCATGGTGCAGATTCCTGTTTGCTTGGTTCTCCATGGGTAAACTGTAATGGTAAATCTATAGTGGTGGTAGTGGAGTCTCAAGAAGGATCACTTTCAGAATTAAAAATACTACCTCAGGGGTCATGTCGTTTGTTCACTTGCCTCTGCTTTTCCATCAAGGGTGCAAAACAATGTTGTTTTTCACTTTGGAGCCTTTGAACACAAAAGGAAAGGTGGTTGAGAAGTAAAACCTTCTTGTATTCCAGGTTTCTAGAGCCTGCTACTGCAGCGATGTCAGGTTAGACATGAAGCCACCACTGTACTTGGGGATGTTTACTGCTTGAGCACGAAATCCCCACATTTTCAAACTGGTCTTAATGGGATTCTTTCTGGGGGGAGAGGGGAGTCGGAGGACAAAAAGTGATTGTAGACAAGTTTCAAAACCGGAGGAGCCGAATTTCAAAACTGCTTAACTTCAAAAGATGTGAATTCAGGTGCTGGTTTATTTTGGAGATAGTGGCTCATGACAGGGAAGATTTAGATCTGTAGTCACTTGGACTCCCTAGAGTCGGGGCCCAGATTTGGTCTGGTTTTTATATATCTTTTTTGTTTTTCCCCACTCGTTATGCATGCATAAAGCTTCCAAATGTTTTACTAAGGCACACACACACCATGAATACCTGCTGCAGACCTTCCCTGCTGCCTGTAGACACCAATATTAAGCTTGCCAACCTATTACTCCGATCTAGGCTTCATGATGACTGCTCGGATACATTTAATTAAAGTGAGAGACTTCAGCTCAACCAAAAAATGTTGAGATAATTTCATTCCTTAAGGGAAGAAACAAGATTAAAATCCAGAAGGGACTCCCTTCCTTTTCCCATTTCTCCAGAATTACCATTAGCCATGAGATAATTTTAAGGGTTTCCTGTAGATGCATAAGCCTAGAGCATGCCATGAACACCTACCCTTGAATGGAATGAGGCCATCAGCCATTCAAACAAACAAAACCCTTTCTGAGTCTAATATCCTTAGTGTCTTTGCTAATTATAATACGCGATCATAATAATTTTGGAGGCAGATGTGGGGTTAATTTGGCCAAACAACTGCTGATTGCTAACAGTGGCCTATTCAAGTGTATGAAAATGATCCCCCGTAGTTCTTACATGTATGACGGAAGTAATATATTGTGTTCTTTTTCCTACAGGCTACGTGCCAAGGTATTAGTTTTCCCTGCGACTCTGATTCACAATAACTGGATACTTTTAGCTCTATCTTATTTTTTTTTATGAACAGGTGGATAGGAAATCATTTTGGCATAAAATAAATAGGGAGAGGTGTTGCAATGGGTTGCCTCTGTGCTAAGGGCTTGCTGCCAGTCTTTCTTTTTTTTCCCCATTTTTTTTTTTATAGCAAGCTTTGAAACAATATGCAAGCTTTTTTTGTCAGAAAGAATGAGGAAGGGGTCTTTTGTGGCATTCAGTTGTGTCACTTCTACCTGTGCTGACACTGTGCTGCTCCCCTGGAGCTTTGCTTCACTTGACAGTAGACCTGTAAAACCCATCTTGGTAAAACCCTAGGAGTAGACAAAACTTTAAACCAGCTCCGCTTTTGAGGTTGAGTTTCAGTATGGCAGCTAGGGCCTGTTATAATATTTATGCATATGCTAATATACTTACAAAATGGAGGAGGATGTTGATTGAAAAGTAAAAATAAAAGCAACATCTCTTCCACAGCTGCACGGAGTACGCAGTTGTGAAGGCAACAGTTTTAAATGGTGAAATCTTAAAATATTCCTACAGTATTTGAACAGATAGGATGCTAATTAAATTAACTGTATATGTATTGATTTGATCCCCTTTAGTGGCACCCCAAAATAAGTTGTTTGGATGTGAAATTGTAAACCGAAATAAGTGGACCCATTAGGTTCCTTTTTACTGACAAATTAATGAGTGGTGGCCAAAATGACTAAGAAAACAGCTGATTCTTCAGATAGTGGGAAACTGAATAAAATTAGATGTCTATAGCAAACGTTTGTTTCGTCTGTGTCTAAAGAAAGGTTTCCCCTAATCCAGGCAACCAAACACACTTTTTTTTAACAACAGTGGATGGATTTGGTTCAAAGTATCAGAAGGAAAAAAAATCTAATGATACCTGAATGGTCATGCGTTTTCTTTCTCTTCTCTGTTTAAGGATTATTGTCAGGGAGAAGAGAGAGTAAATGGTGTATCTGAAAGAAAGTTCAAGTTGGAACAAGGTGATAAGATGATGAAAGGTGAAAAAAGACCTATTTCAAGGATATTTCAGCTTTAAAACATTGTTGCCAATGTACTAGCTTCAAGGAAATACGCATGGGCATAAATGTCTATTTTTAATGAAAGAAAAGAGTTGATTCACTCATAGGCAGTTGTAATGTAGCTTATTTTATAACAGCAAGAGCCAAGCATATGGTATTCATCATTAGCAGTAGCAACAGAAGCAGTTTCTGCCGGGCTGTGACTGGATAACACCACTCCTGCCGGGTCCCCACCTTCCAGAGGCAGCGATGCCCCAGCACCGCTCCAGTAAGCGCCTGTGCCTCCCAGCCTTCGTGTGGGTCTGAGGTTCCTGCCTCATCAGCTGTTCTTGTCTCTTCTGCTTGGTCCTTGTGGTCTCCTCAATAAAACAAATTTCCTAATTAGTAGATTTTTACCCCATCAGCCATTCAAATTACAGTACGGTTTGAGCTCTATTAATCTACATGGCTATTAGGTCTATTGAAGAAATGCTATATGAGTAAAAGAGCCTTTTATTTATTTTTCCCACCTCCTCCAGAAGTGATAGGCAGCGCACAGACCTGAACCAAAACCTGAAGCTGTCAGCTCACTGAAGCAGTGAGTAGCTTTTAAAATGTCTTTAATGTTCACCATTATCATTATGCTTACACAGTACAACAGCAGCTAAGCGTTGGTTTGATAGTCACAGTGATCAGCTGTATTTCTCTATAGCTTTCAAAATGTTCCTCTAAAATACAAATGCTTGGCAATACGTCAGGATGTTTAATATCCATGTTACTAATGGTAAAACTGAGATACAACTTGCCTTAAGTGGCTAAACCCAGGCACATTATGTTGTGAGAGAGCTCTCTGAGCAGGGTAACAGCCCTGCTAAGTCCCTGTTGAACCAGTTCATGCTGCTGGATCAGCTGAACTTTCAGCCCTGTAGACACTTCAGTTACTTATCAATGGCTTGGGTGTGCTCTCGACATTTTTTTGTGATTTTTACATTAAACTTATACTCATCTTGAGTATAATTTATACAGCTATCTGTATTCAGATATCAAGTATGATGGCAAATATTTTGCTGACTTATGGTGGGTTTTGGGGTGAGAAAACTTGAGCTCTATGCTTTACTGTATTTGTAGATACTTAGAAACAGAAAATGAGATGCATGTAGATGTCATAAAATAGAGTAACACCTCTAGCAGTGGGCATAAGCTACAGAAAAAAAAAGTGTGTGATAGCTAGTTGATATGGTACATCCATTGAAACCATTATTTACCTGTTAACATTCTCCTTTGCAACCTTGATTCTTGTTGAAAGTTGATTATTCCTCAATGTCAAGCTTCTCTCTGTTCATTTCTGTATTAATTTAAACTGAGTGATGAATCTAGCCATGGGCTGGTCTGTGAGTGCTCTCCTGTTGTTGTCCTCAAAACTACAATTCAGTTTATGCTTTCTTCTTACCAAATCTTGTGTAAAATATGTTATGCTGGTGCTAGATTGTGTCAAGTCAGAAAAATAGTTGGAACCTACCATTAATTTCAGAATATTTTAATTAGTGCATTTCTTTATCTGTCTTAAATTACTAACAATTTCCTCTTTGAAACTAGGAAGGTATGGAGGACCTCAATAGTCTGTCTCTATATTGCACTTTAGCACTTCTAGAGACATTAGTTTGTTAGTGAAACATGAGGTCTGCTTTCAGTACATTTACATTCTAGCCTCCTCCCCTCCATCATCCCCCTCTTTCCATATAAAATACAATGCTTATATCTTTCCTTTTTCTTTAAAGTCTGGTCCATAATGATGATAACACCATGTGAATACTAATATATGTGGTTTGTATTCTCTACAGTGAAGGCAATATAACTTTTGTCCTGTAAATATGTACAGCAGTTTATTACTTTTATGAAATATTGGAGGAATGCAAAGATGAGAAGTTTAGTAGTTTGCTAAGAAAGCCAAAATCCAAACAATGCTTCAAAGGCTTCTAAAATAAATCTTTATGTCGGTGTTGACAAAACTGTGGATAATTTAGCTGAAGTAGTATCATTTGAGACAGATTTTCCATTGAGAGGCAATTTCAAAAGCACAATTACTTTCATATTTGGCCAAGTGTTGTCCTATCTGAGGCCACCTAGATGCTGAGCAAGCTGAATCCCTTGGGCTAAATTAAAGCATCGGCTTCTACCCAGAGCCAAGGGACCTCTGAGATCCCTCTGGCTTCCAAGGAAGCTTGCAACTCACACATAAGCTTACAGAGGAGTTGATGTCAGCTTAGGACATTATTATTTGTTCCAGAGTAGAACTCATACCAAACCCTTTGAGATGGAAGAATTTTTATCCTTTCATTTTTGACCACTTAACTCACCTAAACTTGAGCACCAGCTTGGCTAAGCCAAACCATTAGCCCTTATCTGACCAGGGCCTGAAAGCCATTAATGAAACAAATTAATATTGTAGGGCAAATTTTAGCTTTTTTTTTCCTTTTCAAATGGTAGGTCATTTCTCATTCATTTCCCTTGGATTTTTTTTTTTGTGTTCCTAATCCTTGTAAACATTTGTGAGAAAACTGAATTGAACAGACTTGAGTTTTAACTTGAAAGGGAGGATGTGTTTGGTCCAGCCTCTGTGTTCAGGTGATGTTGAATGCCCTCCTAGGACAACTCTAATCCTGTGATTCCCCAAGTAGGGTGGTAGCTTCTACTTATCAGGCCACTTGTCAGCCTACAACAGAGCAGGAGCAAGAAAATTAAGGTAATTAACAAAATCAGAATGCAGAAAAAGCTGTGGGAAGTGGGGAAGAGGAAGGTGTGGGAAGAAGATGGGGTTCACTTGTAATTCTAGGGGTATGACTTCCTGCACCCTTTAGATGAAAGTGCTTGCACTGACTTTGCTGCTTCTGGGTTTGCAGTTGCTGCCAAAGTCCTGGAGAGAGGAAGAGGAGGGTGGTGGAGCTGACAGGAGCCAGGGGGCAGATGGGCTTCATTCTGCCTTGTTCTTGTTCCTGGGAGGGAGGGCACGTAGTACCCTTGTCTTTCAGATCGGTGGCTGCATGGGATGGAATGAGCACTTTGGAGATTTGGTAGGAGCAGGCAGACTGCTGATTCATGTTGCCAAGTTACATACCACAAATGTGTCTGTAAGCCCTGAGAAAAAAAATCTGACTGCAGTTTTGTTTATAAGTGGCATAAAAACAACAAAGACAGCCAGTCATCCAGCTTTTATAAATTATAATTTTTAACTGAAAGCATAATGTGAGGTCAAGACTGCTGCTCTTATTTCCAGGAATTTTTTTTTAATTCACTGATTTTTGCCTCTTCCTCCCTCATTTACTTTTTTCCCCTCATTCAGTGAGGAGAAGAAGTGAAGAATAAGGAATAAAGTCCTTAAAGAGCAGAGGATGATGACTTCAAATTAACGTGATATTTTAGCTCCTGGAGCAACTTTACATTTTTCTGAGGTAAAAAGTGTGCAGCCTTTTAGCTTCTGTTGTTGCATTTTGGGACTTCAGCTGAAGACATTTGTGAGCTGCCAAAATGGCCTTCACAGCACATGGGGGAACACAGATTTGAAATTAGGTGTTTAAATAAAAAATAAAAAAACAATAAACTGATAACAATTATACTACTGCTGTAAGATTATCCCAAACCCAAAGGTGTAGTGCTTCCATTGCTGACAGTGCTAGTAGATGGAGGAATTTGTACCAACTTTTACCAATTAATCTCAACTGTTTATTTAAATTGAACAATATTTGCTTTTGTTGTTTATCATGCAGATGTCCTCCTTAGATTATTATTTTAAAAAGCTTTTAAGGCTTTTATTGCTGTCTAATCCCTTTAAATGTACTGTATATCACATTTATAAAATGTATTGGTACCAGAAAGGAGCAGACGACTTTGTTTTTAAACAAAGACCCCAGGATAAGGGGCAATGTTTTTCCCCTCACAGGTGATGGAGTACGTACAAAGAATGCAGCGGATAATGGCAGTCCTGTCCTCTGAACAGATGGTGATGGTCCTGTTGCTAGGATAAGGCCTGAAGAATTTAGTTTTTAATTCCACATTATTTGCCTCAGTGCCATGAATATCCCTAGGTTTCCTCAGGCAAAAATACAACAAATACACAGAAAGAGAAAGAGAAGTGACATGCGGATAGAAAAGGAGACAGAGCACGGGAAAGGACTGGAGCCAGGTCAATAGAAGCTTTTGGGAAAATGTCTGCTCAGCTGTCTGCAGTCACCTGGGTTTGAAAGGCAGGCAGGAAGGAAGATTGGTTTGGCATGAGAACGAGGCCTTTGATGCTTTAGATACCACAGAGAAAAATACGCATTACTTCCCATTAGAAGTCTGTTGACTTTCCTAATTAAGATAAACATGTTTCTGAAGAAGTTAGCTCTCGCAGTACTACATTTGTAAAAACAACCGTGCTTTTAAAATATATACACAGACAAGGACGTGTGCCAAGAACTAGTGCTGGTGTGGTCTTACAAATCACTTTACAGGAATATTTTTAAATCATTGCTTTATTTAAAAGTGAGCGAATTTCATTCCCTCCAGTCAATTAAATATCTAATTTCAACTCAAGTAGATAATAACCAAAGTATTTTTATATAAATGAATGAACAGTTAGAAAACTGTTAAACACACAGCCCTCAAGCATGAAAAATATATTCGTTTAACTGTTTTATTCTTTTATCACTAATTTACTACAGAGATTTTGCACTTACATCATTTTAGTTTGTGGCACTGGGGGAAAGAAACCTTATTTCAAAAAGATTAATTCAGATTGGAATTCTCAAGTATCCCTGTACCACCTGAATTATTCTATCAACCACATTATATATGTGGTGGGCAGAGCTGATGGACAGTTGTGATTTTTTCCCACAATGACTGTTCTGCAAAAGAAACCTATGAAAACTTCCAGTGACCCAGTCCCCATAGCAAAGCACATGCAAAATGTAAAAAAAAATTGTCAAATTCATACAAGAGCACAGTGCCCATACGAGGGTGCAATGTCTGAGGTTTGGGGTTTAATTATAATATTCTACTCTTCCTAGATGCCTGTACAAAGCCAGACTGTATCAAGTGATTTAAAGGAGCCCTGGTATCATTTCCTCCTGTTGTTGGATGCTCTGTGATTGGTGAGTGTCTTATTCAAATTGTTGATTCCACCTCCATAGCAGTTCTGCTAACTGGGGTGTGAGCCACATCATCCACGTTGTGATCTATCACACAACAATGTAGTGGAAAGCAAATCACATGATGCAAACATCTCATGTTTTGTGCCTGAAAATAAATCGAGAAAAACCTAGATGAGAGTATATGGGACAGAAAACGTACTGTGTGTCAGAATACACCATAGATGTTATTTATGTTTGTATATGTACCTATGTATAATTCATGCTTTTATCCTTAAAATCAACAAAATTTATTTTATCAACAATAGAGAAAGTTAAGCTCTAATAAGAGTTTCAAAATTGGCTCAGCTGCACCAGATAATTTTGCAAGTCTTCAAACCGTTGCTGTTTTCATTGTGTGTCCAAAAATATAAGTAACATAAAATGGATCAGAATTGATTGATATTTGACTGTCTGGGTACCAAATTGTCTTGGAACCCCATAATCTCCAAAACAGGCAAACAAATGCATTTTCCCCTCTCACTAATCTATTCTTCTCTTTCCAATAGCCCCCAGTACTCCTTCATTTTTTACCTCAACCTTTCTGCTGAGATCAGTGATCAGTTCATAGACTTTCTTCTCCCATCACCCTCAATGTCTTAAAAAAAAAATAAATCAAACCATTTGTGGTGTTTTCTTATTTAGTGCTTATAGATGGTACCTGGCTGTTCTCAATTCTCTTTCTTCCAGGGTGCAGTTGCTTATTCTACTACATTCAGAGAATTAATGGACTTTTGCTTAACATTAGCTGTTCAGGAGAGAGATGTCCCAGATGCAGATAGCATCTAGCCATCTGGAGGACATAACCGTAGGAGCTGGATGTCCCAGGGAGGCTGCTGAGTAGATGTGTTCTCCAATCTATTGTATAAAGTGGTGAGGTGAATTTGGTTCACAGCCCTTCGTGTGTAAATAAATAACTAATAACACCTTTGAAACTCGATCGGAGATGAAAGAAGCCATTTCCTTCAGAGAGCTGGAGAAGTGGTTTCCTGAGCCTTTGTGGCTCATGTTTTTTATCCTTCATATTATTGTAAGGAGGAGTCAGACGCGTGCCTTAAAATGAGATAATGTGTCACTTCTGACATTTCTCTTTTTCTACAGTTTGTGTTCTTTTTAAATGCTGGCTGTTCTTTTAGAAGCCTGTTATGAAGATGTACATACTATTCATCTCCATTTCTGGTTTATATACTGTTAACTTCTTCAGTTATCAGACTGGAATCCAAATCAGAAAATACTTTATTTCTTATTCTCATCCAGATTTGATATGAATTTCCTTAAAAAATAAGCTGAGTTTTCTTTGCTTTCTTATCTTGGACAATTTTTTTCATACAAAACTAAAAGGTGCCAATGGCACAACTACCTCGTGTAATGAAACACATAGATTTCTCTTCTACTTATTTTATTTCTCACATTCATCATTCATATTTAATGCCACAGGCATTTGACTTCTTAATTCCCTATATTGAACTGAAGAGGCATGCAGAGCATGCACTCCAGTTTAATGGCTTGTAATTCTTCCTCACTGATGGCATACTTTTTCACCTGAAAAACTTGTGGTGGTAAAACTTCCTCTCACATCTGCGATGTAGTCAGTATCCTTAACAAAGTGGTGATGGCTGAAGAGCTGAAGGCTTGGAAAGTGTAAGGTGTTAACCTTAAATGTATGTTAGTTTGAGAGAATATTGGCCTAAGGGTTTTTCTGTTGATATTCACATTATATATATATATATACATAAATTTACGTAGTTGAACCCCAGTTGTTGATGTCTCTCCTCTTGGCCCTAGAACATGCCTC
The DNA here is from genome assembly GCA_013398125.1 of Aegotheles bennettii. Taxonomy (NCBI): domain Eukaryota; kingdom Metazoa; phylum Chordata; class Aves; order Caprimulgiformes; family Aegothelidae; genus Aegotheles; species Aegotheles bennettii. Next base: position 44,376 of record VZRW01011454.1, on the reverse strand, counting down.
TTTGCTTTGACATTCTCCTTTTGTGAGCCTATTTCAAGTACTACATAACTCTTCCACCCTAAGCTAATTAGTATCAATTACTAAATAGGTTTGCCAATAATATTTTCAAGAAAAGGATTTCATAGACTTCAGCAAGACTAGTGTATTACATGAATGACAAATTGCAGTATCTGATGTCTGTATTTTGAACTCAGATATGATGGACTAAGCATTACTCTGAACATTGTTTATTTAGAGACATCTCGTAGGAGTGTCATGGTTAGGGTTAGTTATTTGTAAAATATTTTGGAATAAAATATTCTGTAGAACTACAAAGCATGAAGGCCATTATAAAAGCACTGCACCTTTCCAGGTTTTCAAAGCACTTTATGATGTTATAAATGTTTAGCAACCCTCCTAGCCCTGAAGCATGGGTACTTTTATCTTTGATTGATTTCCCAAATGGATAGAGCGAGACATGGAAGAGTTATGGTTTGCTAACTGATAGCCGAATGTAATGTCTGCAGGAGAACGAAAACTGACACTGAATTTCCCCTTTAACTATTACAGAGAAACCTTCTGGAGAGGTTCCCTCTTACGCTTTCAGGAAGGCAGAGTAAAAGAGTGCCAGGAGATGAGGTTGCCTGGTTATTCAAGGAGAGCACACCTGCACAAACACAGGAGGACATGGAGGTGTTTCACAATTGAACTCAACTCCAGGGCAGAGGAAGAATATATTTTCATTCAGAACTTGCTCAAGGTGCGTGTTCTTCATGGATATAGGTGGAGTGTGGATGGAAGAGAAGTTAATTTTCAGAAGAGGAACACTAGGGAGGAGAATAGGTAGGGTTTGGGTTTCCTGTGGAGGCACTAGCTGATGAAAGCTGTGAAGAGTGAATGTGTAGATTTATGAACAGCATTAAAATCTTTGCTGTCTGAGCGTGTTTACCGGGGTCCTCGTTCTCCTAGTGTGAGATCCTGTAAAACCATTTACTGCCTGATCTCTCTATATATGGTTTCTTTATGTCCGTGTGTCCAGCACAGTTGAACCACAGCCAGCCTGCTGTGAGAAGGCTATATTCATTGACAGCCATGTAGAAGAAGAGGTGGAGGTTATTCAGGTACCAATTCTTTCCAATGTAACATCAATTTTTCAGGAAGCTTCAAGAAGTGAAAGAAGCTGTAGTTGAGTGAGTGCAAAAATCGTGAGAAAATGAGAATTATTCTGTTGATGAATGGTGAAATTAACCTTAGACTTTGTAACATCCTTGAAGTTTTCTATTGAAATATATCCTAAAGTATTAAAAACTAAATAAATAATGGTACATAATGCAAAGGATCTTCAAACATTTCAGCATAGAAATATAAAACTTATGCCTGGGAGAGGTTTCAGGGGTCATCTAGTTCTAACTCCTGACCCAAATCAGGAGCAGCTCTATATAAAATGTACTTTGATTGCCGGGTGTGTCTTTTTCTCCTGGAAATTTTCTGTTATTTTTGAGCTTCCAATAGTTCCCCCCCCCGCCCGAAATCTTAATGTATTTAGTGTTCTGATTTTTCTTTAGTAGTTAGAAATGTCTCAGAAAGTGGTTATTAATAAATCATTAAAGGTTTGCATCTCATTTAATTTCCTTGCTGCTCTACTGCTCTGTATTTTCAACCATAGTACAAAGTCATTCTGAAAATATAAAGAGGAATTTTTTACAACAGAGTAGAATCTAAATGATGAGGGCAAACTTGCAGATTTTTTTCTTTACCTGTAATAATCTTTATTATTCAAGCTATTTGCTTAGATAAAATATTTCTTACCTAGATCTTGTTTTATCTGGCATCTATGAAGAAGAAATAACTGTGCAGACAGGGCTTTACAAACTGTGTATTTTGAGGAGAACATGGAGTCACTTCACCAGCAGGGCTTTCCTGGGAATAGGGAATAGCAAGGTTGAATATAACACTTGATAACTACAGATATTTTCAGTAGCACCAAAGGGGGTATGGGAAGTGATGAAAAAACTTATGAAAGGTAAACGGACAATAATTCATACTAAATATCTCCCCTTGTGCAGAAGCTCTTTCTAAATTACTCAGATAAATGAGCTCATTTATGGAATATTTTGTACTGCATGAACTTATATGGGCACCTGTCATGTATATATATTTTTAATACTGAACTCATATAGATGGCTTAAAGTCCCCCTTGCCCTTTAGTAAATTTAAATCTCCCACAAAGCTGCTGTACAGTAGTCATAAAGAAACATTTATGGTTCAACATAATTTCCCTTCATTTCTTTTTCTCTTTTTTTTTTTAAAAAAAGGCAGTTTAAAAGTAATAAAGCACTTCCTTCTGTAAATCTTTGATCTTTTTTCTTCCTAAGGGAAGATTAATTTGTAAATATGCTAATGGATTTGTATAATATGAAACCTTCATAAGAAAAACTACATTAGTTCATATGAATGAACACATCTATCTTATTCAATTTATAAACCTAATGGCTGAGAGCATCAACACTATGTTCTGCTCGGTCTCGTGTCCAAAATCACTGATTGCATTTCTAAGACAACACAGAATCTTACAAAAAAAAAAAGTGTTAAATTGGTCCAATTTTGTTGCCCCTGACTTCTTTTCTCTCTTTAGTGGCAATAGTGAGATTTGCTGTTGTTCTAGCCAGATGATTACCCTGCTCTGAAGAAATCCAATGTGATGGGTGTTATGTTATGTGAACGTAAGGCACTCAGCCACATGCCCTCCTAATGAATCCCGTTGGTTTCCAGCAAGGTGCTGAGCGTGCCAACTCGGCGATCACTCAGGAGAACACTCCCAGAAGCTGTAGGACTGAGGCTGCCATGATAGATTATTGTTCATCCAGGTTGCTCACACAAACTGAGAAGTTGACCCTAGCCAGCAGCTCGTTGGACAGTGATGCTGCTGTTTTGTTTTGTTTTTTTCCCCAGTTAGAAGTTTTGGAGGACTTTGATCCCACCAGTGTCTCCCTTCTTCCCCCAGCCATTGTGGATGCAGTGGGTGCAAAACCAACTTCCCTGCTCCATAGCAGGAGGGGAAGGGACATGGACAAGGTCTTACTGGAAGTAATCCACCCTCAGTGGAGGTACAGTGGAAAGTGACTCACTTGAACCTCTTCCTCCACTTGCCAAGGTTCCCTCAGGCATTCCAAAACTCCCTCACTGATTTTTGCTCCTAGAGCCCACAGTTCACCTCCTTCCTTGTTTTTTCCTTTCTTTGATTTATTCCTGTGCTTAGCTAAGAAGCCAGGGAGGACTAAGGCTTGCTTTCAGTCTTGCCTACCAGTGAGGCTGGGCACCTCTACCTCATTCCCTCTGGAGACATGGGTGGGAGTGGAGGTGGAGAGGACAAGGAGAGGATGGGTAGAACCTCACTGATCCAAAATTTCTTTCTCCCAGTGTATCTTCGCTATTTAATTTTCTATGTGCTCTTTCTCTCCTGGTTTCCCTTTGCTTCTTTCCTTTCCTGAACCAAGCAATACTAATAGGAATTTGGCACTGTATTAAATCAAACAGATCTGAAAATCAAAGCCTGTGTGTTGACATGGTGGGGCTGTGCTGCATGACTGTATGGTCACCCCGTGGCACCCGAGCCTGCAGGGAAGTGCTGCTCTTAGCCATGGGCTTATCTCTCTGCCTCTCCACAAGGAAGAAATCCATGTGTTTTGGCTTTATTCCCTTAAATATACAGGGTGCTCTTTAACAAAAAGAGCGTGGGGAGGATTTAAATTGATTTTGAAGTTAGCCCTAATTTTGATCTAATTTTGTCTGCAGAATGAATCTTAGTGCCGGAGGAGTCTAAGTGGTGACCCTGAACCTCTGAGGTTTATAAGGGGATTTTTCAACATCGTAGGCTTGGTTTATTAAGGTAAGGATGGATATCTTGAACTTCAAGCCAGCATAGTCAATGAAGGACTTGTTTGATGTGCTTGCAGTACGCAGCATCGAGGAGGCTCGTCGTTAGCGGCTTCAGTGGTGGTGTTTTCCCAGGGGCTGGCAGATTTGGGTCCGGCTCCATCTCATGGCTTTCATCCTGCTAACCATAAACAAAAGGTGTGCATTTCTTCGGGCGTGGAGCTTACCAAGATGCCTGCCTGCCGTCGGCCAACTGCTTCCCTCGTTTGATGCTGTCGTGCTCTGGATGAGAATAGAATCGTAATGCGTACCTTAAGGCTGGAGAAGGAGCACAAGGAGGCAATCCACAGCTGATTTCTAATGGGGCTGGGTGGGAAGGAAGTGTCAAACACTGCTCAGAATAGATGAATATTATAAAGAGGCCTGGAAAGATCAGAAATAAGAGAGGTTCAGATCTCTCTTTTGTTTTTTTTTCTTTTCTCTCTCTCTCCAGGAAATTCTTTCCAGTGCTTCTCAATAATAGTGGGGATAAAGGGCAAGTGGAGCAAAACTGGTGGGAAGAGGATGTAATGGTTGTAATGAACAGAGCTTCAGACATGAGTTTGCAATGTGAGATAGTCTGCTCTCTCTTTAAGAGAAAAGGCGTAGGGGAGGAGGGAGCTTTAAGCTTTTCTCTAGCAAAGTTTTCTTCCCAACAGTCAAAAATAATAGAAAGTAGACACAGAAGAGATCTGTTAATTGATCTTGTCCATATCTTGCCCAACACAGGGTTATTCCCTGCAGCATATTTACTAGTGCTGAGTTCAGCTTTGTTTTTAAAACCTCCACAGTGACAATCTCCCGAGGGAAGTGGTGAAAGCCTGACTCTACAGCCTACTACATCTCCTTGTCGATCTGCTTTGCAGAGGGAAACTCTCACAACCAGGAAATATTTTCTGACATTCAGCCTACCTCCCCCTCCTTGTTTTTTTTTTTTTAATTCTGTCTTATTAATTCTATTTATACTCTTCTGTATCATCCAAAATAAAGTCCTTCCAGGAGCACCACGAGTTAGCTTCTAACACCAAAAGGCTGTGTTCTTGAGAAAGAAGAGTTTTGCCTCGTGCTGACAGTCTCTCAAAGCAAATGCATAATTTTAGCTACCTGACCCATTCCTGGCCTGTAAATTGTTGTTAAATACCACCTTAGCTGCAGGAGTTTTTAAGTTGGCTACCTGCATTTTCCCTGTCTCTAAAATTGAGATATTCTGCATGAAACATATCCAAGAAATCAGTAGTATGAATCCTTAGTATTTTTAATATGTATTTTCTCATCTGGAGAGTGTTTTTTCTTGCTTCACATTATCAATAGATGCCTGTCTGCAAAGCATGTCCTTTTTCATTGCCTTCCCCCCCCCCTCCTAATCTTAGCACTAGATCGTGATTTGGTCAGGGTCCCATTTAAATAGTTTTGGGGTTGCCAACATGGTGTGTTCTGATATTCAGATCTCATAATCCAATTTTGAAATTAAAGAGCTTGGGGCAAAAACACTCACACGACTGAAATCCATGTTTTTGAGCACTGAGCCAGTGTTTTCTTAAGAAAAATATACCAAATCTCCTCTTTCTCTTCCCAATTAATATAACCAATGACATGCACAAAATCTTCCTTTTTAACTCGTGCCCCATGTGAGGACAACAGAAAGCGGAAATTTAAGCTGGCCTATGATTTCCAGCAAGGTATCTGAATTCTAGCCAAATCCCCAAAATATGCAGAATAGCAACTGATTTATAGTGCCTCATTTGCTGTCTTAGCAGTCTGATGTTCTCTGTATTCCCAACAATAAAAGCAAGAAAAAAATAGGTCCTTTTTAATCTTCCTTTTTCTACACCTTCCCCCCCTTGATTTTTTTTTTTCTCCCCTCTGCCCAAGTCATTATTTTAAGTTTCTCAGTATTAAAACTAAAGGTTCATCAACTCACATCTTTACAGCTCTGTCTTTCTGTATACAGGACCCTGTCTGCCTGTTTCCTCTATTGCACTATTTTGTTTGTACTACTGTAATCATTTTGCTGGCCCAGATCTGTGTGGGTGTGCTGGCAGCTTTACAACAAAGTTACATGGGAACTGAGTTAAGGTTGAATATTTATTAGAAGAAGCCATCTGGCGTCAGGCTGTCTGTACAGGGGGGCTTATTTCTTTAGTAGTCTCTCCTTTTTCTTTCTAGCTCTTCCTCCCTCTCTCCCCGTTTCTCATTTACACGCTGCATATATGTGAAAAGTGGAACACACATCTTGACATACTGATTTGATTCTTGATATTTATAGCAATTAACCCTGCTCTTGTGATTATCCTCATCCCCTCATCCCATACCTCTCTCTCTCTCCCCCTCTTTCCCGGTGGCGGGGGATGCTTGGGGCCAGTTCCTGCGGTGGCAGCCCCATGGATGCTGCAGACCCTTCCCTCTCATGCCGTTTCCCGTAGGCTCCAGGCAGCTATAGCTTTGCTTAAACATCCCTCTCCTGCTCCTTCCACACTTTCCTTCCTCCAGCTCGTGAGCTCATAAAAGAGTGCTGCACTCCAAAAACTCCCGACTCACCATATTAAACAAACTAGCCAGCAGAAGGGTGTCCGTGCTATTTCACCATTTGTATGACATAGCCAGGCTTCAAAGTGCAGCACTAAATTGCCAAAAGATGTTTACTTTACTTGCTTAAGAGCTCCTCGTAATTCAATTGTTCTCTCTCCCGCAGTAGAAACACACATGCATCCTGAGAGCCATGCTCTTGTGAGCTCCCACTACTTATTTACCCATGGGGTTTCCTCCGTTGTTTTTTGCAGAGTGGCTGACGTTTTTTTTTTTCCAGGGGCTTATGGCTCAAGGTAATTTGTTTTTTCTGGGGTGCTCAACTGAAAGGACCTTGAAAGATACAGCTGTTTGGCTGCCTTTTTATTTTTTTCCCCAATGATGGACATTTAGTGTGGTTTTTTTTTCCAAAAGAATATTTTTTCCTTTTTTTTTTCTTTTAACTGGACATCCAAAATTGACAGTCACCTTGGAAGACCTTGACCTATTTTTCTTAGCAGGACAGGGAATCTGATGCAGTCTTACTGGCAGCCCTTTCCCACTGTTCCTGACTTTTGTAAGTTAATATTCCGACCTCGCAGCCTCGTGTAACCTCCTTGTTCGTTGGTGCAGTGGTTTTGGTGGCAATGCCAGGTGGGAGCAGGGGAGCACTGGGCGGAGGAGATTCTTTCCACTGACAGAAACAGTGAGTCATTATTGTCCTGTGATTATTCCCTGGCCTTTTTGTAAAAGGTTGCCTGCAGGGATGAAAGGAAAGTCCTTTCTCTGTGACCTACACTAGTGGTTAGCAGCCTACCAAGCTCCAGCAAAGCAGAACATGTGGGCTGACTCTGAGCAGCACAAAGTGGGGAATGAGGGCTGTGAGCCATGGTATCTTGAAGGACACATGTTAGGAGAGGTGGTGGGTCTCAGCTTCAGCCTCCTAACTACTTTTCCAGCAACTGCTGGTTGGATGATTGGCAGCATGTTATCTCCTCCCCCAGGTAGTGACTCGTGGCTTGTCATGTTTTGTATGTTATATCTGGGATATTAAAAATAAGGATTTTTCCATGCAGTGTTCTAGGATGGCTGAATGATTGTGCTGGTCGTGGGAAAGGAGTAAGAAGTGGCCCAAGGAGGTGGCCCAATGTGGGAGCAATGCAAGGAGCAGGAGGTTGCTGTGAGGGATGGATGATGAAGCTGGAATTAGGTAACTGCTGAGCTGACCTTCTCCTTCTCTAAGTTTAAATGAAAGAGGCTGCTTATCTTCACTAGCCCATAGAATGGAGAGGGGCAAGACAAGTCCTCCGGTGAGCACCAGTGATCTTAGCTCGCGACTCTAGAAAAATGAGTGAGGAAGAAGGTGAACCACACAGGCTGTTTTACATGCCCTGTATGCAATGAAGTGAGCCAGCCCTGGACCTGAAGTCTACCTAGACTTTGGTTGCCCAGCAGACTGGAAGAGCTGTGTTTAAGTCATTGGGCAGGAGACACTGACTTTATTACCACTCTTACCCTGTTTGCTCCCTGGCAAGACACTGAAGTCACCTTGTCTCACTTGTAAAAGTATAATGATAATTACCTTCTCCTAGAAGTATTGCGAATTAAAGATCACTATTGGTAGTAAAATTCTCTGAGATGCTTAAAAGAAATATTATGCCAAGGTGAACAGCTTAGTCTCCCTTGTCAGACCCAGATGTCTGGCAGCTATGCTTTGTCACTGATACAGAATCTATTTTATGCGTGAAAGAACAGGCTGAACTGTTAGCTACTGGTTTGAAAAAAATAATCAAAAGGGGGTTGAATTTGGTTTTATTTTAAAGCTTGTTGCACTTATCAATTTTCCATGCTCTCTGGATGGGCAGTGTAAGTATTAATGTCCAGTGAAGTATGCCTGGTTGGGGCAACCACCAAGCAGACCAGATGATGCCTGAGTGAGGACAGTAACAGGACAACAGCTTCTGAAGAGGGTGAGAAATCAGCTGTGAAATAGGATGAGCCACCAGGATGGAGCAGGACACAGGAGAACATCGGTGCCAGATTGAGAACGTGTGAGTACTGCCACCAATTAAATAACTATAAAAAGCCAGACATTCCTCACTGAAGTAACTGGTAACAGATCTTAAGCATGGCCTTACCTTTCAGCAGAGCTCTACCAGGGAGCCACGGTCTCTGCCACATGTAGATCTGATCTAGAAAAGGGACAGAGAAAAGTCTGTTCCCATTTTCCTTCCCAGACCACACCATCTCATTAGTGTTACTCCTTGTGATGGGTCCTCTGAACCTCTTTCTCCACCTCTAAACACTGGGTAGCTTTTCAGCAACCCCTTTTCTGGTGTCCCTCTTTCCCTGTTAGCAAAGGTGATCCTAGAGTATAACCCTCTGTCTGATTTGGGGGTACCTGGTGAGGCTGGGAGCTAGAAACTTCATCTTCCAGCTCTCCTGTTCTACCAAAATACCAAATTTAACCCACTGTGCTCCAGGCCCAGGTTGGGAGCTTCTCCAGAGTGTAGAGGTAAGGGGAGTTAGAAATGCAAACCAAGAAAGCAGGACCACCTGAGGTCCTCTTCTTGCCTCTTTGGAGAAGCCCCTTCTTCCTTTTCTCAAAATAAAGTCCTCAGGAAACCCCAGAGCAGTTGATCTAATGTGTAAGAACAAGGTAGGGGAGTGTGTGCTTTAATGTGTGCCTTCAAGCTGACAAGTAGTTGGTCTTTCAGTACCAAAAGTGGGTAAATGCTGAAGATTTCCTGCTCCTTACCTTTCCAGGTAGTCATTAAAGTCTCAGTTCAGTCCTTTCTCTGAGAATAGTGACCAAATTCACCTGTAGCCAGATTTATTATGTTAGTTTTTAAGCATACAAGTGTAGAAGTGCTGGCGGGTATTCAAATGAGAAATACAAGTTGAATAATAATAACAAAGCAAAATACAGACTTCAAAATATGAATACAAGCACTGTGATTTATCTTGAAAGAGGGGATGAGTATTTGAATTGTAGCAGAGACACATGGCCCCTGTGGTGGAGCAAACTTTTCCTCCCAGCCCGACGGTTATTCAGAGAAAGAGCCAAGTGACACAATTCAAATAACTACATAAAAATCCTCACTGGTTTAGTAGTTTGCAAAAGGAGGATGAAGATACAACAAAAATGCACATTGAGTATTGAATTTTTAAGTATGAAATATATTAGTACCAAATCCAATATACAGTACCCATATTCTGCTTCAGTGAATATTTTTTACAGCAGTGAAACATCCTTGGCACCCTGAAACTAAACTTTTCACAAGGAGGACCTTACCATTAACTCCTGCTCCAGGCTTGGATCATGCAGTATTTATTTATTTATTTAGATTGTGCTTTTTGTTGTTGTTGGGGTTTTGTTTGTTTTTTGTTTGGTTTTTTTTTGTTATTGTTGTTTTGGGGTTTTTTTGGTGTTTTTTGGTTTGTTTTATTTTGGGGTGGGGCAGGGGGTATCTTAGAATTTTTTTATTGATTGATTGATTAGAGTCTATATTAGCTGCTTTAACATTCAGTCACTATTCACAACAGCTGCCTCACACCTTTGCCCCATGGATTCAGCATGCACCTAGGGAAAAAGCCTCGAGCATCAGGCGTGTGCTTGTGCTACTCACACAGCTGCACACGTGTGTGCACACACAGGGTCTCTCTGCCTTCTTGTCCTTCAGGGCTATAAACAGGGGATGCCCTCATTTGGGAGAGGGGTTTAATAGATGTTTTCCAGTATTGCCAGGCATGTTACAGATAAGATACTTGCAATAGAAGGATTTATGCTGCTTCCCCAGTTACTTGGAGAAAGAAAGCCAGCTGCTTGAACTGGGCTGCATCAGATACTCTGATTATGAAATGGCATGTAGTTTAAGCCCAAACTCTTCTCTCTACTGCTCATTTAGTCAAACAAAGTATTTTTTATTGTTGTTTCTTGACTTTTTCTTTTCAGACACAGTTTCTCTAGGCTATTGTTGTTTCAACAAAAGAGGGGGAGGATAGGCTCAGCTAGTTATTCTGTGGCTTTCTGGTGAGGAATTAAGAAATACTCTAACAGTTTAATAATGATAATCTCCAAATAGTTCATAGTGGCATTAAGGATAATTAATGACATTTGAACAGTAAGAGTACCTAATCTCTAGGGAAATGCCATATCCAAAATTTTATTTACATCTGAAGTCTTTTTTTAAAGGTAAAGGGGGGAAAAATATTTTAAAAATGGTTTTATACTCTTATAGTTTGTGTTTATCTTAATTTATTATTAGCACATAAAAGTAATAGTTTTCTCACTAATAATAATAACAACTGCATTCCATGTTAGATCCAGCATTAAGTTAAAAATAAAGAGGAACTTTTATATGTTTCCTGTGGGATTAAGATTTTCTGAAAATTATAAATCATCAGTGATACTGTGGTTTACAAAGAAGGATAACTTCTGGTAAAAGACTCACATATTTACATTTTAAAAATATTTTTCATAGCCTTTACAGCCATGAAAAGAACTTAAATAATTTTGATGATAAATGCTACGTACCGTAGCTTTTATGTTTTGGGAGGGTTTTTTATTTTTTATTCACATACCTGACCTCACTAAACCTTTGAAGAATGCTGTTACATCCTTTTACGTCTTCACAATTTTACAACGAGGGGAAAAATAACTCCTGTGATAGTTTTCAAGATAATGCTTGTGCTAGCCTGATTCAGATGTTTAGGTTTTGAAAGTCAACAGAAGGAAAAGGGTTTTGTTGACCTTGGGTTTTGAGAATACATAGGATAACACCTGATTCAAGACAGGAAGCTTGAGTTGGGGTAAATATACAGAGCAAAGCAGAGTGTGTCAATCCAGTTTAGCATTTGAATGCAGCCTCTGCTCTTTTGGTTATGCTCTTGAGCCTGTTTCTACTTTTGGCTTTTGCATTCCACAGAACTTGTGTAAAATCAGCAGGGACAGTGCTAATAAATTTATAATGTTGTTTTGTATTTCTGAACATAGTACCTCAGTAATTAAGTGAAATATTTATGATGAATATAAAACAATGCAAATTCAATTGTTTGCCTGAAAGCTAGCTTGTTATTTATTTAGACTTATCTTTGAATGATTCTTTAAATTGAATCACAGTATGAATGAGAGCGAGATTTAAAGCAGAGAAAATTTGCTATAGTGTATTGATGCATTACATTGTGCTATCTAGTGTCAAAGCTATGTAGAGGAGGATTTTAAAAATCCCCAGAAAACAAAAAAACCTTTGACCTAATAAACATTCTCTAGTTTGTTTGTGTTTTTTCGTGTAGAAATTCCACCAGTTAAATGATTTCTCAACAGATAAAAACTTGAATAAACCTTATGCATTATTGTAGCTAGCTGTACATATGCAAGCTGAATATTGAATTATAGGACAGGTAGGAGTAGATTCAGCATAATGTGATCTAATTTTTGTCTCAGTTGGCTATATTTTTCTTCATGTGTTACTACTTCCAGTAGTTTTTGTCACTATTTTCAATCTGAAATCCTCTAACCAATTCTGATCCAATGAATATGGTGACCTATGAAAGAAAATGTCTATGCAAAGTGTCCCTGTGTTGATGATTAACCTAAATTGTTTACTTCAGTTGGACTTTTCTCTCCTTCCCTAAGTAAAAATTATCTTCCAAAAATAACTTTCTTTACAAACATGTTACTATTGCTTTCTTCATCTTTCAGTTTGACAGTCATTGTGTTTGTCATGACCAAGGAATGGTTATCTTGGTATAGAAAATGGGAAATATGATTTTTTAGTTTAAAAAAGAGATTTTATGTCAAAGCTATTACATGACAGTGTTGAACATCCACTAATTAAACTAGCTATATATAATATTTTATCTGATTCTGGATGGAATGCTGATGTGCTTAAAATACGAGACTCAGAGTTGGGAAGACTTTCCTAAAATTTTAGACAACTTTAGCAGTGTACAGTATGCACGTATCTTCTGTTTTTTGATTGATCTTGGTTTGCCAAAACAACCCTGAGCAATCAAAGGTGACCAAATCTTACATGAATTGAGAAGGCACAGCTTCCATAAGTTGCTACCTTACTGCTGAGTCTACAGCCAAACCCTGGGTGCATGGTGAAAACCTGTCCATTAATTTATTCAGTAAAGAATGTTATTCCTCAGCTTTGTCATCATTTTATAAGTATACAAAGAGACTTTAAAATACCTTCACTTCATTATGTGAAGGCATCTAGGTTGCTACACTCAGACCAAGGGCTCCTGGACATCAATAAAAGCAAAGACTGAAGTTCCTACTTTATGGTATCTTATGTTGCCTCCAAAGGTGCTGCCACCAGAGCACGTGCCCTGTGAAACATGAACACAGGAAAGAGCTGTGAGGGACAAAGCTCGTCTGCAGTGTGTTCAGCCCAAGAGGAATGTGGGTAGCTGCAGGAATTTGAAGGTTGGCATCTCTGTTTGTGGGCTTTCCAATGACTCAGGAGGGAGAACATCAGTAAGGTGCTCTGAGATACCAAGGCAAAGACTGCTATGCTGGCCAGGAGCAGAACAAGTTTTAAATGAGTCTATTCACACCTTTAAGAAAGTTTTGGATGCTCTTTTAGAGACAAGAAGCAGCTTAGAATTAATGTAAGGATTCCAAATTTGCTTTTATTTTGTCAGTGAATATATTATAATTTTACACCTCCTGATGCCTTAATATTGGTAATCTTGTCAATTAATATATGCACCACACATGGACTATCAAGGACATAAAATATGGCCATTAAGCTTAAGGTTTAAAAGGGTAAATTTTCAATAAATCAACCATGCCTGCTGCTTACTTTCTGGCCTCTTGGAAAACTATTTGAAGCATGATGTAAACACAGAGGAGGGCTCAGCAAGTTTAGTTGGCTTGAAATGTGCTACTGTGTGTTTTTGTAAGAATGCTGTTTGGAGTCTCTTGCTGCCACATACATTTTTGGGAGAACAATTTCCTTTTTGGAAATGCAAATCAGGCACTATAGTTTGATGCCTTGGTAGGGCTGTGAAGTCAAAAGGCCTCCAGTGATACAGAAATATTAAGTACAGAGAAAGGGAAATGAATGCTGTACTATACCACTGATTACTGCAAAAATTTAAATTGTGATTATGCCTTAGAAAGTTAAAATCCAGACATGGTGGACACACTCTGTCCCTTGTCCTGTTCATAGGTCTTAAGTGCCTGCTGGACTTTCCTTCTTTTCAGGCATTCCCAGAAAGATGATGTCAAAGTTCAGTGATGCTCCTTTTCTCTTTCAAACCTCAGTGGCTTGAAATTTTCAGCTCTCCTCATCTTTAAAATGTAAAAATTCATTTATTCTGGTGGATTCACCATGTGGAGAGATTTAAAGAAATATACGAAGCAAATTCATAACAACACAAGCAAACATTCCCACTTTATCTACTGCATTTTTAATTTTTTAATTTTTTTTAAAAAAAGAGGAAAATATTTTTTTTAACAAGTCTCATAATTTGAGGGCTGCCTCAAGGCTTCAGAGCCCCGAGCTGGCAGTGCCACAGAGGTAGCAGGGTGTTCTGTGGAAGGGAATGGCAGGGGATTCCTGCAATCATCTCCGTCCAGCTTCAGAAAGGAGGCTAAAAAAACCCTCTTTGAAGGGATATTTTGGTTAATGTTTTATTTCCTGATATTCCCGGATTACGTGTGCAGTAGAGTCAAAAGAGCATTCAAAAAAAAATCTCAAAATAGAACTCAAAATACTCAAAATAGGACTCCAGTAGTACAAATAGCACTCAAATCAGAAATAGCCCATGCTCAGTTCCTCGCTGTTCCCGTGCTGAGCCCAGTGGTGCTGGGGCTGTGACAGCATCAAGGTCTAAGCCCATGTTGTCCACCCTTAGAGTTGTGCTGCTCCTTTGGGCTTCCCAGTCTTGCTCCAGATTGCAAACTCGCCATAGCACTCATATCCATGGCTATGGTTAGACTTCCCAGCTCTTCTGTCAATATAAACAGTAATAAGTTTAAGTTGGGTCTGAGCAGACGTATTAAATTTTTGGCCTTGGTTTGCTGTTGTTGTTTTAGAGAAGTAGTAGGAAAAAGCCCATGAGAAGTTTAAACTGCGTGTATGCTGTGGAAAATAGAAATATTAAAAATATAGTTGTTTACAGTAATGATCTGAAACACGTTATAATCTCAGGAGGGCTTTCACTGCTGAACCCTGCAGTATGTTTTTAGTAAGGGAATTATTAGTTCTCCATCTACCCACCCCCCTAAAAAAAAAAAAAGACAAAAACCCAAACAAACAAAACAACTCAAAGCCACATTAATATTCTTGGTAGTATAATCGCCTCAGTCTGAAGATGTATTTCTCTGCTGTGGTTGACAGTGCTGGGGAAATATCTGGCCAAGTGATTCTTGGATTTTAAACCACAAAAGGCTGATCGTGAGTCCAATAATCACTTTTCAAACTTGGGAGGAATAAGATTTTGACCTCAGAAAAGGCACAAGGCCTGTACTCACCAACATCCTCATAGATACTTTTTCTTTAAGGGAGTCTCCATAGGAATATTAGTGTGCCTGTAATACTGACTCCTTTTATCTCTTTTTTTTAAATTCCATTTCAGCAGTTGCAGGTCACAGCCTAAACTGGGCAGCCTTCCAGAACAGGTTCTGGGTTCGCCCCTGGTAAAATGTAATAGAAGTGATAGCAGAACCCCAGCTTTGCTCCAATAAATGATAGTATTGTCTGCCTTCGTAGAGATGTTAATTGTTAGGAGCCTGCAGTACGCAAGGTAACTTTTGGTTAGGAAGAGAGATCTTACAATGACTGGAATGTTCAATTTTGCGGTGGTTGGTAGGCTTTAATATGCAGATGTCTTTATTGGATGTTATAAAACTGGCGGTGGATCCAAGTGGGCTCTCTGAGGCACACGAGTGTGTCCCAAACCCACCAGGATTTTGCAGGGAGTGAAAGATCACATTTTGGGGAACAAGAAAGAACTGGGGAAACACACAGTATACTGAAAAAACAACCCTGCTGCACAAGGAGTCAGATCCAAGTGTTACCTTAGTAGCACACGAATGGGTATGAGAATTTTGGAAACATTGCTAGCAGACCGTAAGACAAAGCAAACACAAGTGATAGACTACAAATAGGGTTAGTGTGGGATTTGTGGTGATAATAAATAGTGCTGATGAAGTAAAAATGAGAACAGCTCTGAAGCCAAATCTTACCTAGAGATTCCAATGCAGATATTTTTACTGTTCTCACTGACTTTCTGAAACCCACTTTTACCAAAAGTTTTACCTCCTCACGTTTAAGTATAGATCAGATACCACGCCAGTAGCAAAAATTTGCTTTAATTATGAAATGAAAATAATTTTTAGTGGAAATTGAAGTCATTTAGGTCTCAATCCTGTGAAGAGTTTTGTGCTTGTGTTTAATTAGTGTTAATGTCTCTAAGTAGTCCCATGATGAATCCTATTGATGAAAATGGTGCTGCTCAGCTAGGGTAGAGTTAAGCATATAAATACGTCTTTTCAGGGTTATGGCTTGGTTTACAATTGTACAGATCCACTTTCATCAGAGGTCTCAGAGAGAAGCTTGAATTCAGAGTTAAAAATACATTTTGCTTCCACTGTTTTATTGCCCCAGTTATTAAGAAGAAGGCTGGATGGATTAACCTGTTGCTCCATGTACTAAGCCATACACAGTGCTTGCTCCTGTGCATGAGAGAGGGTTTGAATTCCTTATCATTCTGCTGGCCTGATTTCCACCCTCTCCTAACCTGCCATTCACAACAACCCAAGTATTTCCACTATCCCTCAGAGAAAAGCAAAGCCAAAGCAAATTAATCAGAGTAGCCACCTGCTTATATAGCTTAGATGATCTAATCAAAGAACAAGAGCACTACAGTGATGGAACACTCGGTTCAAATAGCAAATAACACATACCAAATATTGAGAGGAACAGCCTCTCAGTGTTTTGAGAGAGAGTAATGCTTGCTTATCATGAAATGGTCAAATATTCTGAATTTTAGATCACACACTGCATTTGGTGTAACTTAATACTTCTCCCAAATAAAACCAAATGAGACGAGATGTTTGTACCATTAGCGATGTGTAAGTGAAGGTCTGCAAATAATTAGGTATTTAGGATACATTAAACTGATACATTTTAAATTATTAAAAATATTAATAAAGAGCACTAAAGCATTTTTTTTCCAGCTAAGAAATTATTTTCTGAGGAAAGTGTGAAAAACTATTCTGTAGCAGTGAAAAAATTCTATGTGCTGCTGCTGAGAAGTCCATGAAGCTAGGTAAATTTCTAAATTATGAAATAGAATTAATTTTCCTGGAAGAACATACATACTAGATAAACACACGCACACACTTATTCTGATAATCTCTCTCAAAATTTTGAATTTCTGTTACATTTTTTAAATTCAGACTATCAAAGTGACATCTTTCACTAAAAATAAGTAGGAGCACTGAGATCAGACACTGCACTGAGAAGCAGTGTGTGTGTATGTGTTACGTGAGATTACAGTGATGCCTCTCCCTGATCCCCCCTATCTGTCTTTGCTCAGTTATGAACGTGAGCAATACTAACTTGCTTATATTTTAAAAATGTGTCTCATTCCTGGTTTTGATGCACGATGAAGGTTGGAGAAAGCTGACATGATCTCTACCTTCCTTTCTTCTCATCATCTTCCCAGTAGCATTTTACCAAACACCAGTGTTGATTATTTTAAAGTACTGCCTTCTCTCTCCTTTCCCCCAACAGCAGTATGTCATCCAAATCCATTGGAGTTACTCAGAACATGCATTGAAAATTAAAGAAGAAAGGTTCCTCAGTGCTTGGCCTACTTTTACACAACTGGTGAAAGCTGGTGCCATGAGACTGGAAGAGGTCAGCCTCTTCTGGCAATCTTCATGTGTTGACCACAGTTTTGCTGTGACCCTCCTGATGTACCTGCCTTGAGTCTTCTCCGTGGTCATGACAATAATTTTCCTTACAAAACTCTAGGTCTGCCACTGTGCTTGCTGCCAAAGTGTGGAGGCTTCATGGGATATTACTGACCTGATGCAGCATCAGATGGTATTCAAGAAGAAATGACTGTATGTGCTGCAGTGAGAATTGCAGGTGAAAGAAGGATCAATTTTATCCACTCCCTCTTGTTTGTTTTTTTTTTTGCTGACAGGAGCTTCATGACATAGGTGAAGAATTGTCTCCTGTCTTCCTCAACTGAAAGCAAAATACTAGTGGAATGAAACACGTATCCACCAAAGACGCTCGAGGTAATGTAAAATTGTAAATATTGACAAGAGAGATTACATTCTGTATTTGTGGGCAGATAAAGTCAGAGACAAAAGTCATGACCACCTCAGCTTTGGTTCAGATATTTGGATGAGCCTGGCTGGGTGAGAGAGGTGATACTTCAGTGGTGAAGACAAATAACCTTTTCCTACCATCTGTGGTTGATCCAGGAGATTTCTTCTTATGCAGGTGGCCGATTTCATCTTCATCTGCAGTGTGACTTCATCTGTTATACTTGCTTTTATTTCCTTTCTGGTTGTTACAAGGAGAATAATATGGTGTATTGAAAGCTAGAAGGATGATAGATCTGGACTTCACTCTCTCTACTTGCTTACTTTAAAATACTGAGTCAAGTTTAAAAGCTCTGTGCTTTTTTTCTTTTAAGCCTCAAATTCAACATCAAAGTCTTGGTTCTCATATTTCAGGTATCAACAAGTATTCTGTGCTCAAGAATAAACAAAGCATCCATATTGCTTTGAAAAGAGGAAGAGAGAAAGAAGACCAAAAGTACATCTTGGACTACTGTGAAGCATAAACACAAGCAGTATAGAATAGGACGATTCACCTGGAAATTTTTTGCCACAGATGCCATTGTTTTCCATGGTTTCTACAACCATGGAAAAATCACACTGTATACTTGGTTTTCAGTTTCTACTTCCTCAAAGTGGTAAAAATAGTACTCTCTTCATCTACTTCAGCAGGGTGTTGTAAAGACAAACATCTCGAGTCTTGGCAACTGCTAAGATCCTTCTGAGTGCAAACTATATAATGTGTCTTCAGAGGAAACTTCTTTAAAGGCCAGTGAAAGGGCTTTATCTTACTTGAGTGCTGTTCTCCCACCACACTCCCCATGCTATCCTACCTTTGCTGGCCGTGAGATACTTGTAGTGTTTTATTAAGTCTGTTTGTCTGCTTGACCAGTGTCCATTGGCTGGTGCTTTCGTGCCAGAAGTTTCCACCAAGGGTTGAGACTGATGCCTGGCAGGGGAAGGTGGAGGATTTGAGGAGCAGTCCCTGGCGAGATGATGTCCTTCTGAGCACAGTGAAAACCAGGAATAGCTTCTGCAGGAAAGTGGGGCTGACTTAAGGGAAAATGTGGAGAGATGAAAAGGGATCACCGCTGAGCTATGAAGACAGAGACATAAGGGGAATAAAATGCATTGAGTGGGAGGGTTAAAATGTAAAATAACAGGGTCAGTACTGTTAAATCTCACAAGACCTTGTGTTTAACTAGGCATATCAAAGGCTGTGTCTTCTCCAGCATCAGGCGTGCTCCTTCCTTCTCTTACTTGGTATTCAGCCTTTGCTTGTGACAGTGAATCAGACAGGTCAGCCGGTGCTTTGCTCCAGCCTGTCTTGCACACAGCATGACACCAATTTGATGGCAGCTTCTAGCCCTGTGACTCCTGGCTCCTCTTGGCTTTAGCACAGTGAGTTCCCTCTGATGTGAGTGTCTTCAGCTGTTGTCCTCCTTGTAGGGGGCCTTCATGTTTGGCAGCCACTGCTGGATCAGGCCCACGCAACTGCTACCACAGCTCATCTTCTCCAGCTTAGCTCCAGGTTATTGGAGTCTGAGGATGAAGTCAAAGATCTTTGATCCCAATGAAGCTGCAGTGCATGTGACAAATGTATTGGCAGCTGGAGGGTAGAGGGACCAGGACAGGTCTTATCAGGAAACGGATTGAGCAACAGAGGAGGAAATTGTTGCATTGCTGCTTCTGAGAAGAAAAACAGTCTCAGAAAACAGAAAAGTTTTGTGCTTGATTTATATTTCTATTATAGGCTTATCCTGTTAGCTTGTTCTTGGAGAAGAGCTGTTCCCTGAGGTACGGTTTGTTCATTTTAGAAACTTTCCTCCCCCAGGATACAGTGGAAAGAACAAATGTCTGGGCTATGTTTGAGGGAGAAACCTCTCAAAGGCAGTTGGGCAGCTGTATTCAAGGCTTCATGCAATGGTTGAGTCTTCTGGAGTGCAACCATACTAGTGTTGAGGAATGCTTGTCCCTCAAACAGAGGGATTTTGAGAGTCATAATGGTCATTTTAGAGGTTTCCCCAAAGTAATATTTCTCTCAAATTCTTTTAAGATGATGTTTTGAGAGTTACAGAAAAAGCTGGCAATGAATCTCTAAAAATCAGAAATTTTGTCCTGTTTTTGTGTAGGTGTCATGGAGAAGATTGAGGATATTAACCGTGGTGGGGGACTGTAAGGGTGCAAGAGACATGGAAGACAAGGATAGGCCAAGAGCTTGCAGAATGCAGGAGAACTTCACACCCGTGAAGACGGGGCTGCTGAGTCAGGCCCGTGGCTGCATGCACACCCAAGAAATACACATACGTGCTGATGGAAAACAGATTTGAAAGGTAATCATGAAATTGCTTTAGAGCTCTGGATGTGTTTGGAAGTTTGTGACTGGTTGTCAGTGATGTCATAACCATATTTATTATAGCTCATAAATGGATGGGTCTGACTGTTTTCCTTATTTTAATGTATAAATTGCAGTTTATAATGGCAATAAAACACTCCAGGCTGTGCATTTCAGGGTGATTATTGCATTTCTCAGGTGGTTAAAGTTACTCTAACTGCCTTTCAGCTCAGATTTCAATAGTATTTGCCCAGTGTTCAGGGCATTTTTACTTGTATTTTTATGTACAAACCTCAAATTAAAGTGTTTTATTGCTTTTTAATTAAAATGTTGAAGTGTAAAGAAGGAATGGTCACAGGCAGGTAGAAAGTCACGGTAGTAGGTGTTTTGATGTAAAAAGGGAATGTATGGGAAGGTAAATGGTGAGAGGAGAGGCTGCAGAGCCTGTCACTGCGTTTGGGTATTTCACAGCTACCCACTACTGGTTCCAGTAAACACATGGTTGAGTAGAAACATTTGTGAGCCAAAGGCGTTGGTGCCTACCTCGTAAAATCTAGAACAGAGAAATTATGGGCTAAATGGCTGTGAACCCTTAATTAAGTGCTCAGCACCAATGTGCCCTCCTGGTTGAGGCTGAGACATGCTGATGCTCCCCGTGTGGTAGCCTGGGATGTCTCAGCTTGCGGCGGTCCTGATTTTTAAGATGGGGAAAAAAATGCTCTGTTCTCCTGTGCTCTCACTTGTTGAGACACTGACCACCTCACGTGTGGCTGATGGTACTGGGCAGACTTCAAATCCAGTGGCAATGGTGGGCTTTTAATGGAACGTAGTTGTTCTGGAAGAAATAATTTCCTGTGTATGTGAATGAATTAATTCACCAGTTTGGCCTGTGTGCAGGGTGAAATGTTTGTTCATTGCAATTCTTTTGGATGATGTCATGTCTAAGTATCTGCTGGCTAAAGCAAAGCACCGAAGTCCCTGTGTTCCATGTATTCATTGAGTGGTGGCCACTGTCTCTGTGCTAAGGGAAGGACGGTCTTATAGAGAGGTAGGGCTGTTCCCTGTTGCTGTGGGGCTGAAGGACCCATGTTGTATGTTACTCCTCCACACCCTTCTTGACACAGTGCTGCTCCTTTTCCTACACCCAGACAGCACCAAGTCTTGGACAAACCCACCGGTGAAATGCCCTCTTGCTGGAGGTGCCTACTAGCCTGCAGACCAGTGAGGCCCCTTCCTAGCTTGATCCTCCAAGAGGACACTGAAAATGAATGACATGGCAGGACACAGCATCCAAAGGGCCTCCCACTCCTCCCTAAGGCCCCTGTGATGACAAAAGTTATGGCCACATCTCAGGTTTGCAGTCTTATCTCCACCTGCACAAGCTTTCTTCTTGTGTCTGAGCCATCACCACACTTTGAGTATCCTGATATTTGCAGTCCTACACCCCTTTCCGTGACTGGTGTGGGGCTGGATGGCTGCACACACCAGCCAGCCTCTTTAACTGGGATTACCTCTTGTGGTACATCTTTACAGGAACTGGTGTTGGAGGCCTGTAGCTCACATCTTGTGGGTACCATTTTAAATAAATTTAAGAAAAAAATCCTGCCCCTAGCAGTTAAGGACATGAGTATTATCTTCTTCATGGTGGAAAGTTTAAGTTAGGGACTGAGATTTTCAGTAAGAAGGAAAAAAAAAAAAGGAAAGCAAACCCAACTGTTTTGGGTGTCTACTCTTACACAAAAAATGTACATAAAATAATTTTTTCAAAGCAGTATTTTTCCATTGTTTCCCCCATCTTTATTTCTGGTTCTCCTGTGTAAAATATCCCTCTTGCATACCTCCCCTTTCTTCCCATACAAGAATGGAAGAAATGCTTAATGGGAAGCAAAGCACATTAGGAATATTAAGGAAAAATTACAGTATATACACTATGAAATGAAATGCATCTTTTGTGGATAAATCCCCCCAGAAATCTTATATTTCCAGGCATCCACTCACATACCTTAAAGTAACAACTTATACATTCGTAAAACATTCATTGAAAGCAGCTCTGCAGTTTTATAGAAAACAACATGCCAGGGATGCAAGAATCTTGCCAGTTCTGTGAAAAATGACACCAATTAAAGCTTAAATTGCTTGTTTTCTCATAAGGTACATATTTTCATAACTTTGAAATCAAATAATTGCTGCTTTTATATTAAATACAATAAAACAAAAAGGATGCTAGTTTAGAGGAACTGCTACAAGCATTTTAATATAATTTTCCCACCATTTAAAGTCACAAAATATGGAAAACAAGTCAAGTATGCAAAGTTCCAAGGAGATAGAGAAACTCCTTCAGATTATTACATCATTTGTCTTTTGTGTCAGGAAATGTGTATGTGATTTCATTGTTTGATTAAATGCCAAAAAAAAGGCATATTGCTCTTATCTAACTGATTACAGATTTTATTCATCTGAAAAACTATTTGTTCGTACTTTGACATTAGAAGGCAATATTTTTTTTAATGGTCCGAACAAGCATTTTCAAAAAAATATAATCCTAACTTCCCAGGCTTGCTTTTTATTTCGTATTAACAATGCACTGTACTAAAATTTCCCATACTGGAACACAGTCCCTAGTGGTTTTCAAGCTATAAACTGAGTAAACAGTCCCTTTCTTATTGAGTGTCTGTGTGAATGCATGTTGTTTCTGGAATACATCATATTCATTTGCAGAAACCCTGTGTATGGATCTTTAACACTTTTTTTTCCCCCCCTCTTTTTCCGAGGTACCTAAAATAATAGCTTTTTTAAGCACTATTACAATCATATTACTTGTTGGGAAAAGCACACCATGGCTCACAATCTGAATTAAACATGTGTCGTTATGGGTAAGTTTCATTTAAAATACCTATATCTGCTAATTATTTAATATGTTAATGCTATGCTGCTGTACTCTCTCTGAATTATGTTAGCATGTTTTTGGCAACGCTGCACTAAGTGGAATGTAAGAAAATCAACTAAAAATATTTCCATATCAAGTTCCCTGTTTTTTAATAAGTACATATAAAGGTGGCACTTATCAGTGACATCTTCTGGATTCTCATCATATCATGGTTGACAAACTTAGCTTTACATACTGAAGAATCCTTTAAAAAAATACATAAATAATCTGAGGACAAACACGAATCTTCATCTGGGGACTTGAAGGTCAGTTACCATTGGCCTGGCCTCCATTAACCCCCACAGGAAATCTTCCAGGATCCTTATTTTATCTTGAGTGGGTGTTCCCAAACTATCAGTCTTTTATTTTTATTTTTTTTTCCACCAAAATAGAGACACAGTTTCCTTTAAAAGACATGAATTTCATCTGGTAGAATGCATTAAAAATGTTTACAAGTCACAAAGAAATCTGCAAAGAGAATGGTGATATTTTAAATTGCTCTATTAACAAAACCCTGTCTAAATTTGGAAGAAGGAAAAAGAATATTTGAAAACTTAGTAAGCGATTAATAGTAAGATATTAAAAGACAGCTAAGTGTTCTCAGTCACTAGGGAGAATAAACTGGTGTGGTATAATGAGATCCCTACAGTCTTGTGATCAATCCGAAGTAACAAGAACGTAATACCAATGGGTTAACTAATTATATGTATATATTTAAAAAGTCTCTCAGTAGTCTGAATCGTGTCCAATATGAATACTGAAGATTACATGATCTATTATTAACCCATTAGTATAATGCTCTCGGAGTACTTTGGCAATGAGGAATGCTAACGGGAGTAAACTGTCTGAAATATGTGTCTTTTTAATAAAGTGGGTAATTTTTTGTTGGGGCAGGGGGAGTATATCTTCTTTATGGTGTCATTTTAAACTCAAGTTACAACGTCTTAGATTTAAGAGACAGGCCAGTAACGCAGGCAAGGGTGTCTCCTGCAAGGAGACGGAGATTAATGCCATGTGTACTGATGATTCTCCACCACAATTTAGGATTCTGGTGGCGCCATGACGCCCCTGTTTTTTATGGTGGTTTGCCAAGAGAAAATTACTTAAACCAATTGTGAATGCATTCCTGTTATACTTTTACACAACCACATTTATGTACATAAATAGCATAATGAGTATTTTTTAAATGATCTCTCATTCCAGATTCACCTTCTTTGCATAAAATGTCAAGCACAGAAAGGAGAGGAATTGGGGTTTTGTTTGTGTTTTTTTTCTTTTTTTTTTTAAATGAGAGAGGTTTTCACATGGGAATATACTTTTCTCCCCCCTCCCCTTCTTTCTCCATGACAACTGACCACAATTGAAGTAGATTCTTCTTAACGTACTGTAATGTGAGAATTTTCTTCAGCTGGAGGGTGTTTTATTCCTTAAATTGAAAGCTGTTCTACTTTACTGTGTAAAATATGAATGTGAACATTAAGATGGGTACCTTTGCCAGGTAAAAACTGGCATGGGGAGAGATTGAAAGCTCTCAAAACAAAAATAATCTTTTCAGACTTTACAGGTCTGAGGTTGAGAACAGCTCGTGGGCTGAAATGTTCTGAGCTAAGCAAATGATGTCCCTACATTGAGGAGAGTTTGCACCAGGCAAGCAGAGTATTTAGAGATGTTTTGGCTAACTTCACAACTGTTTCATCAGTTTGGTTTTGGTTTTTTTTAATCAGTTTACTTGTGTATTAGTATAGGTATTTATGCAGCATTCATCTTTTTGCTTTCAAAATTTTGCAAAGGAGGTATTTCTTCTTCCCTCCCCCCCCCCCAATCTGTGGAGTTGTCTATTTTACGGTGTTATTTTTGTGAGGCTGCTGTAGGTCAATGAAGCAAGATTTATTAGTGGCTTTTAAAAATGTTGGTATTCATATCATTGTTATATTTTTAGGAGTGAGCCACTTTTTGTTGCCTGAACCACTTAATCTGTCTCCGTGAGTTTGGTTCTTGGTTATGTTCCTATTTGAAGGCGATTCTTAAGTGCAAGTGTGTTCACGCTGGGTGATGGATCCCACAGAGCTGGTTTGCCCTTGGAGGCTTTTGAAAACTCAAAATGAAGTGAAGTATCTAGCTTGATGTTTTGCTGGAGAAGGGCTGCGTGTAAGGATGGAGGGCTTGAAAGCTGCTTCTGCTTCTTGTTTGCTGTAGCTAGGAGAGAATAGTAAGTATATATAGACAAGGTCTTTGTCCTAGGCCAAAAAGAACATCCTCCCTTAGTCCCTAGGCGTAAACAGTTCTTGACTTGACACATGGCATGGAGAAATCTGATAAATAATCTTTAGTGAGAGCTAGAGTTTTTGTTAAGAACTATGTCAATGAGTTTGCTGAAGAGTGAGAAGTTGTTGGGCACTGACTTGAAGCTATTACAACGAAAAATACTTTTTTTAGGCAGTTCACATGAAGCTTGTACGAAGCAGCTGACCTAACCATATTGCTATTTTTATGGTGTTTCATGGTAAAGAGGTGTTTACTAAGCAGCCTTCTCTTCTCCACAAAAAAAAAGGTGGTCTCCAGTATATCTTTATGTGTTCTTTAACATAATATTTTGGTTTGGAAATTAGAGATTGAGTTAAAATTATTACCTTTAGCATCTGAAAAGTAATTTCCTCTTGATGTGCAATTAAGGTCAATGTTTGCATATAACTTCAATGTCATAATAACAGGTTTTTTTTACTGCTACATGTGGTTCCTGTAGTTAATATATCCAGTTGTATCAATACTGGCTGTTATAGTGGTGCAAATATATGGGGTGGTCTTGGGAATACACTTTCTCTGGAAGTTGGAGAAATCTAGTAAAAGTGAAGAAGAAGGGCTAGAAGATTAAATAGTTTGGCAACTAGGGCAGGAGAAGAGGTCTGCTGGTAACTGAGGGGGAATAATTGGTGCTGCAAATGAAGAGGGTCTAGCAGTGTGGAAGGAGAGAGAGAGGACTTTGGAAAAGAGATGGAAGGGCCAAATACTCAGGACAGAAAGGTCAAGATGAAGATTGGCAGGAGAGCAAAAGAGTTTGTCTCCAGAGAGAAGCAGAAAGGGATGACTTCTTAAAATAGAAAGTCTAAAGAGTATCATCAAAGGATTCAGCTGTGGGAAACCTGTCCAGTTAAAGAGGCAGCCAGTCTGAGATGTTTATTATTTTTAATTTTTTGGAACGCTGCAAGATGTAAACCAGTCAATTGCATTAAAAAAACCATGTTTTGCTTCAGACTGACAAATTAGCCTTTCAGATTTTCTTCATAAAACTTCTAGTGCAGTTCAGAAAGTCCCAAACTAGAACCCCATGTTATCTCAGGGTCTTACCATGTCTGGCTTGTAAACTGCCCAGCTGATATGAAACACAGCAGAAAATGGGGATAGTGGGGTACTTTGCAGACATACAGAGCCTTGTAGTAAGGAAAATTATAGTTTGAGTTCTGAAATAGTGTTTTAGCCCAATCTGACTCTTGTCACTGGGTGAAATTTTCAGACTTATTAATATTTAATTGCTCAAGTAAATTTGTGCTCACTTATTATATGCACGTCAGTACTTAACTTCCAAAGTCAGGACTTGCAGTTAAAATTTTGTGCCAACAGGTAATATCTGTAACTTTTTGCAAGTGTATGAGATAACAAAATGTGCATCAACTACTGTTGTTGGAGAAATGTTGACTTATGACATAATTATGCTTGATTATTTATTGCTTTATTACTTCTTGTTTTCATAAAATTGGTTTCTGTCAGTTTTGAAGTACGTTACCTCAAGACCCAAACATGGAAGATACTTGCAAAGTCAACTGTTCAAAAGTCTTAAGGAACATGTTTGCTTTTCTTTTGTGCTTGTATAAATAATTTATAATGTAAATTTCTGAGAGCTAGGGTCCCTTTCCCAGAGGAGAAGTAGTCCTGGTACAGGAATTCAAAAAGTTAACACATTATAGCTTCTGCTCATGGCCATGCAGCTTTATATGAGATAATATTAACTGATAGTATTGAAGAGATTAATAATGTCAATGGATATTATAGAAAAGCAGAGCTGGGGACTTTTTCAGGTGACTGCTCTCTAGACTGATTTACTCAAGGAGACTTCAAATTTTTGGCTGGCAGGTGTGTGGAGAGGACACATGTATGGTAAGGTTAAAGTTGTTTATGGAAGTTATTTCCATCACCAACATTGGCCCCCACCTTGTGCCCTGGTTTAAAAGGGAAGCAACAAAATCTAACCCTGATGCACAAAATGGTGACATGACGGGTGTCAAATATTGTAGCCGCATAAAAATGTGATGCTACAGTTTTGGTCTATTTTACGTCCATAATAAAGAGAAAAAGTTATCGTTTTACCAAAAATACACATTTAAGTCTTGAGCCTTGCAAAGGGAGTTTAGATGTTTCAACACTGGTATGTAAGAAGGAAAAGAAATTAAAAATGTCCTTGTAAGGAAACTTCTGTTTACTGATGACTTCTAACTATCCCAAACTCAGTCCTGTGTGCTGGGCTGATTATAATGCAGCATTTCAGAGGAAGAAAGAAGCAAAATATTTTGATGAATGTAACTGAATTTAACAGATGCAAATGTCAATACTGGAGACTGGCATGTGTCTGTGCTTCCAACAGCTGGATGAGCGTTGTGTTGTAGGACAGTAATCCTACTGAGATTGCTTTCAGTGGGATCAAAGCCCTCATTTGCTGAATCTATCTAGGATTTCTAGTTAACCATGAGGTTTGGCACACCGTCTGCCTGCCAGCCTCCTCCGTGCCCACTGCGAACTATGCCCTGTAGCTGAACCACCCATGGCAAGAAGTCACCTGAATGCACCCCTCAAAGACAGCCAGACAGCTTCCTCCACCCACGTTGCCTTTTGTCAGGAAGCTGACTGTGAACATTGAACATGAAAGCATTTTTTGCACAGGTGACAAATGTAAACATTCATTATGTTTCCCGTGAGGAACGAGGCTTTCAGGGAGGGCTCTGGGAAAGCAATACGAGTCGAGCCACACTGTCATATTTGGCTGACACAGCTGTTTATTGTACAGCCTCTCCTTTGTGCTTGGACCATTGCCACATATGATTTAAGCGTGTTTGGAGTCCTGGTGGGTGCGAGAGTCTTGCCGGGCGGTCTCCACTGGGACCAGTGATGGAAGAGGGCATCAGTCGTACTCTCTAGTTGGCAAACTTATGCAACACAGAAAATAAGGAGATTAAAAGCTAACGCTCTTAAAATGGGCAGCCTGACACATATCGGAGATGGGGCATCGAGCCTGGGTATGTCAGAAACATAATTTTAACACAACAAGACACATGTAACCAGGCATGACACATTGGCGTGCTGACACGTGAGGCAGTGCATCTGAAACAAAGGCAGTTTGCTGAAAATCATATAGATTCCCCTTGCCCCGAACAAATTTCGGTTTACAAGATTTCATGATTAACAAGCTTTCTAGAATATTTACAACTTTCTAAAGAGTGAGCATTTTTTTTAAAAAAAATGTTAAATGGAACACACACATTGCCTTTGAAATGTAGCTATAGGAAGGTCATATATCTAGGTGTTGCATATTAAAATATTGATTATTTTTTTAATATAAAACCCTTGCTTACAATAAATACAATGCAAGTCATAACCTTTATTATAAAAATATTTCAGTGTTCCACAGTAAAGGGTCATTAACATTGCTAAACTGTAGAATTTGATCATTAGTGGAGGATACCACATTTTGTTTTTAATAAGGCAGTGATTTATATAGAAACTTATTAAGAAGCAAGATATGGCTCATTTCTGATCTCTGACGTGCTTAAAAGATGTTGCAAATTAAGGGATTGATCCTGTAGATCGCTGAGCTGATATGAAGAAATGTCGATAAAAAAAGTGCTCACTCTGTCGCTGCCCTTTACATTGCACTTAAGTAGATGTACAACATGTGATGGGGGAAACTCTGGTAAAGCTTTCCTGATCCCAGATATCTCACATTTTGTCTACTAGATGGGAAGCCAAGAATATATTTCTTTCTTTTTTTTATTATGGACAAATGGTTGAGGGTTTTTCTGTGACCTCACCTGCAAGGGTGTATTGGGACCTTCTCCTGTGTGGTGTCCATGGCTCTGCACCACCTTGTGCTTTATGTGCATGACCAGGCTGCTTGTGTGTGGCCAACCATTGCACAGGGGCACCTGGACAACTGTGAACGTTGTGGAGGGCTGATGGTAAGCAAAGGGGAGAGAGGGGACACATCTACAAAGTCAAGCTACAGCAAGGAGATGGTGTCTATCAGGCATTGGTTCTTAGCTCCTTGAACTGAGGGCTGGAGCTCATGAACCTCTCCAATGGAAAAAAATGTCTGAAATTCATCCACACAGTGGGAAGGGGAGTTCACGTGAGCAGCTTTATTGGCCCTACAAACTTAGAATTAGCTTGATTAAGGTGCACTGCATCACTTTTCCTGGAGTGATTCAACCAGAAGGTGTGTGCTGGAGTGGTCTTGGCTCCCATCAGCACCTCCACTGCTTTCAGAGCCACTCCCTGAAACAGTGACAAGAAATACAGTGTCCTCTACAGGTGTGACACAGACCACCTGTCCAGGACATGGATCTGCCTGCATGGCTGGGACCTCCTGAGATGGGCAGAGTTGAGGTCTTTGGATTGAAGGACTCTTGGAGTATCAGTAGTAGAGCCAAAGGCACTGAAGGGAGCAGAGTGACGCATGGCAATTAGAATAACTGCTGGAAATGGAGAGTTCCTAGGGGGAAATAGTTTGCCTTTGTATAACTCCCTTTATGTGTGCAAATCTGTGGACAGTGTGATGAAAATGCATTGTTGTATGTTACCCAAGAAAATTTCATAGGGGGGAGAAAAATGTCCTTTGCCAGAATGATCCTGTTACACATGCAGTACTTATTAATGTGAGTGTGGGTTGGTTTGGGTTTGTTTTTCCTTTTTCCTAGGTAGTGCATGTTTTTCATTACTTTAATCAGGAAAAGCCTGATAAAAGAGAACGTACACTTCACGTGTCAAAGAACATGCTAAAGCCTTTGTATTCATATGTGAAACCTGCTTATATGTCACTTTATATGATTTTCTTTTTAAATTTTATTAGCTGAATTTTAATGCTCTTTAAAGTAAAAGTGATAGCAACCAGGTGCATTATGGGGTAGATGACACAACCCTGCCAACACACCTACATGAATAATTCCCAAATTTCCAGTGCCTGCAGTTTGTGCAGGATCTGGCAGCTGCTTTGTGCTGTCGATACATTGAAGGCTCTCAGACAGACACCACCGCTCTGATTTTTTGAGACTCTAAGCTGTATTTCACTCATCTATATAGTGAAATACTAATTAAAAAATACCAAACAAAAAACCCCAAATAAAACAAAAAACTACAACCATCATTATTTACAGATTTTAAATACTTGTTTATGTGATTTTTTTTTAAGTTTATTTTTTTTTCTAATATTTTTCAGTTTGGATGAGAATTAAAAGAAAACTAAACAATAAAACAAACCCCCTCTACTTCACCTGCTTCTGGATCAGATGATTGAAGCCTTCCCATGGTTTTTCAAATAGCATCTGGAAGGAATGCCAGTTTGTCTGTTAAACAGCCAAGAGTAAATATATGTATTTATGAGGACAGCAAGAGGCACAAACTGCATCCCATGCAGC
The DNA here is from genome assembly GCA_013398125.1 of Aegotheles bennettii. Lineage (NCBI taxonomy): Eukaryota > Metazoa > Chordata > Aves > Caprimulgiformes > Aegothelidae > Aegotheles > Aegotheles bennettii. Next base: position 13,717 of record VZRW01011454.1, on the reverse strand, counting down.
TGCTGTTGCCGGCACCTACACAAACCTTTTACTGCTTAAAGATTTAAAAAATTTTCTATGATGATTTAATTATTTTTAAGCACCTCAACACAGTGAAGCAAAGAAATTTGCAACCTGAGGTTTTTTGTTTTTTTTTTAAAAAAGGAAAAGCTTTACATCTTTCTCTGCAGGCCTTTGATCCTGACTCTCCAGTCGTGGGAACAAGGAGAAGTCATCTTCCGTGAACTGTGAGTAGGGAGCTGTGAGGGAATCAGGAGATGAGTTTGAACGTTAGGCCTTGTTTATACTGGGGATTAAGTCATTTGTGGTCAGTAACCAATGCAGCTGGGCTGGTGCAGGCTCCCAGTTCACATCAGATGTCATTAGACGAGTGAAAATCGGGGGCACGCTCAGCGATTTCTGCCCCGGCGTTTCACTCCTCGAATGGATCAGGGGGAGTCTGGACTGGAGACAACTTTGTTCTCGGTCCTCGTGTTTCAAACACGTCAGGTTGGAGCAGCACTCCCTGGGTGAAGGGAAAACTTCAGAGAAAATGGGTTCTGAAGAGATTGATCAAAACCATAATTTTATGGGTGTAGCAGTAAGCAGCCAAGCCAAGCCCGAGCTGCAGAAAAGAGCAGCACAGAGCGGCTGCTGCTTGGTGTTTCTCAAGGTCCTAAAGAAGACAACAATCAGAAGATAGGGAAGTGAAGGGGGAAAATGCCTAAATTGCTGCGATGATCTGTCTGTGTAAACATTTCAAACATCTGTCTGCATTTGGAAATACCCAGGGTTATGCTCTGAAAGTATTAAGACTTTTTCCAAAGGTGATTTTCTTATTAACTACTATCACGGCAGATTTATTTTTTTCTAGGAGGCACATGGTTAACATCTTTCTGTGCTTCTAAATATAAACTTGCTTCTCAGTAGTATTATCCAGGTCTCATTCCTTTTCTCTTTCCTTTTTTCTGCTCCTCTCCTCTCTTCTCCTTCTGTCACTATCTCTCTGCATTTGGTGAGGTTCTGAGTTACAACTGGACTCTGCAAGGATGGATTTCTTTAGTGATCTGCGCCGAGTTATACCAAAACTTTCTGTAAAGTTTTACTTTCGTGGAGTGGTATATAGTGACTTTTTATGTGTCTAAGAAATGGAAACATTTTGTCTCATATAAAAAAAAAAAAAAAAGAAAAAAAAAGAAATATTTTTATACTGTGCTCCATTCACAAACCACATCAGAGGTATTCTAAGAATAGAATAGATCAAATATATTTTATGGAAATATAATGAGAAAAGGATGTGTTCCCAAAACTCACTCTGAACAAAGGAATGCAACATAGTCAGGAATACTTTAATGCGCCTAACAATTTTCTCATGTGAAAGACTGAAGGAACAGGCTTGGTTTGAAGAAATCTTCCAATTCTCCCCAGGCACCCTGAACTTGAAATCAGAACTAGGAAAGCTATATATTACAAAAAAGAAAATGTATGGAAAAAGTGACTGAGGGCATTAACCATAAAAGACGTTTTGAAAAGAAAAATAACATCAATATGAAACATTTTGTCATGTTTCATTTCATTGATCATATATTTATTTTATGTGCTCTGGAGCGCTGAAGCTTAGCTGTAACTACGTTTCAGGAGCCTCATATTAGACCTGTCATTCTCTTTGTGGTGAAAACTAAATAGTGAGGAAAAAATAAAAGAGATTGCAATTATTAGATTTGGGTTGGATTCCATTGGATTGTGCTTAGAAATGTCAGAAATTGAACTTGGAAAATGAGATATAACATTAACAGCTATTAGAGACACTCTGCCTGTGTGACAGATAGAGAAGTAGGAGGTACACCTACAATGTACAATAATGCATCTTTTTTACAGCGATGCAATATGTTCACCTTAAATAGGGTTGTAATTAAAACTGCCAGTGTTGATTAGTTCAGCCATGTAGGAAAGATGCATTTGTATTAGTTCCAATTAAGTCTGTTTTACACAAGCTGAAGTTACAGATTGGTTCTTTCACTCTCCGATACGATGGCATGGATTTCAGCTGTTGTATATAGCTCCACAGAAGCACAGAGCTCTGTTTAAAAGGCTCGGTCTGGTCTCTGATCCCAGGTTACTTCTGCCTCAGGTCTGGATTTCTCTCCTAGCTTAAAACCTGCAATGTTTTGAAATAGGGTTGTTACAGGAACACGATGGATGGGATCAAGCCACTGTTAGCATCGTCAGGAAATTCTTTTTAGCTTTGGTAAGGAAAATGAAAGCATTTATCAAAACTCAGGCTCTTGAGTTATTGGTCTTAATGTGTTTTCCAATAAATATAAGGTTGGCTCAGAAGTTTGTAGTGGAGAGAAGTGAGATATGGAAAGGCAGGAGCACAGGATGCAGATTTCTCCAGTGCTGGGTGGCATCTCTCGCATTCGGCATCTTTTGAAGATTACTGGTATAAAGCCCAGTGAGATACACTGCGTGTTCAAAACTCCCCGTTGGAGTCTGACACCCTGTTAGAGCTAAAAGTTATACTCTCCTTGACTTGAATGGAATGAGGATTTAGCCCTAAGTGGATGTTTTCAGATATATCAAGAAATGCAATCTACAAATGCTAATGAAGTCCCACCGTAGTGGTAATTTATGCAATGGCATTTTATGCAGTTCAGGCTTCTGAGCAGGCTTTCAAAGGCATAATTCCAAGGGAATAATATCAACCTTTCTGTCAGCTCCTCATTCATCCTCTCAATGTAGAGCAGATCTTAGATGGAAAGTGAAAGCAAAGTGGTCGGAACATTTTGGCTCCTCTCTAGCACTGAGCAGTGCTGTTGGGTTTCCTCCTTCTCATGGCCCTGGTGGCTTTGGGCTGACACATGCTAATACCATTTTGTCCAAGGCAAGATGAGTCTGGAGCAGAGTGGTCCATCACTGGAGATGTCCCTGGGATGGGGTGATGGCTAGAGATGCTGATTTACCTCTGGGTACAGCAGAGCTCTGCTGATTTGGACCTCTCCTTGACCTCAGTAGCAGAGCGGGTCAGGACTGACGCTCGTGGTCCTGTGCATGCCAACTTTCTTTTTGAAACAACCTGAGTGTGCTGGAAACCTGCAGGAACTAAGAGTGCTGTGTTTCTGCTTGTAGCACAACTGGAAAAAATAAGTTGCGCTATGTTTTGTCATATTGATTTTCCTTCTCGGTGCAAAATTCTCAATTTAAATGGCAGCAGACTGAGGCACAGAATGGGAAAATATGTTCTGAGCTACACAACTGGGAAAAGAGCCTGATTTTCTGATTTTGTGTCCATGTTATCCAATTAAATTTTGTCACTGTCCTGTGATTTCATGTCCAGGGCAGTATTGCTTCCACAGAAGAGTTAATTATGGACTAAGATAAGTACAAAAGTGCCTATATTTAATTAAGAATATTATATACTGTATCCGGGAAGATGATGCTTTTTCCTGAAATTGTTTTAATTAACATGAAAGGAGAAGCTTCTGCTGACTTTTTATTGTCGCAAGATAGAGAGAAAATTATTTCATGCTAACTTTGGACTATATTTAGCTTCCATCTCTATCTACATAAGGAAAAGTGAAAATTAGTTTATGTTCGATTGTATTACTCCTTTTCATCTCATAAGGGTTTCCTTCAAGTACCATTAAATAATGATATCATCTTTAGAATATTAGTTAACACAGGAGAAATATTTATTTTTTGTTGTTTGGTTTTGTGTTCTGTCCTTTTTGTGTTTCTCAGCCGAGGAAATCTTCCACCTTCCAGAAACCTGATATTTTGGACCAAATCCCTCTCTGAACAGGTTGCGTGCTGCCCTTTTCAAAATCAAGCTATCAGAAGATGCCCTTCAGCAGAAGTGTTAAGAGGACTTGGTGAGCTTAACATGTTTCGCCTGCTTAATTTAATTTGGAAAAATTCAACCAGAAAATGAAGTTATTAACAGGTTGGTACATTCAGAGATAAGATGATGTCACAGGAAAGCAGTCAAGTGGGTTGCTTGTCAAAATATAAAATATGTATCTGTCAGAATCAAATGATAGATAAGCTGCGGCTGGGTGTAGGATGCAGTGAAAATAATGTGCTAAAAATTGAAGCTGAATCCCACCAGTCTGAGCACAAGCTTTTAGGAACTATTGTGGTGATGATCAGAGATATAACAATTCTGGGGACATGAACTGCACTGCTTAAACACGGAGCGCCTAATTTCTTGGCACCAATAGCCAGAAGCATGTACATCAGCACTAGACCTCAAACAAACAGGAGAGACCTTGAAACTATGGCTGTTTCAACAGATGACTTTGAAATTGGGACAAGCCATTAGCTCGGGTATGTCAAAATGAGGATTAATAAATCCTTCCCTGAGTAACTCGGGGACCTTTAGGCCTTAAAATGTGAAAATAGAGTCTGTCTAGCCAACGTGATGAGCTATTCTGTGTTAGAGAGGTTCAGATCAAAGAGAGAAGGCTCCAGCGTGTTCTCCAGGAACACGTACGTGTCACGTCAGTCACAGGCCTCTTCTGCCTTCTGGCTTGCCATATAAAATAGCTGGCACCAGGAGTTTAAAGTTAATAAACTCGGGAATTTTAAATGGCAATTTGGAGTCTCGTATGAGCAAAACAGAATAGGCTACTTAGCAAGGAATGCAGTCAAACTCCCAAATATTGTGATGGCAAAATGAAAGAAATGCCATTATAATAAATGTTGGTATTGCCTTATTGAATTTGGGAAAATGATCCCACTATGTGGAACTGCACTCGCTGCAAGTTGCAAAATTGAGCTTTAAGACTGCAAACTCTTGGGGACAGCCCATGAAATCTCTGTTTGCTCAGGATCTTCCGTGATGGAGAGTTTATTTGTGACTGGGTACTCTCAGGACTACCAGAATACAAATAATAGAAGTCCTAAATAAAATGCTGCTCTTATATTTAAAGGTCAGAAGGGACTAATCTGACCTCTTGATCTATAGACCATAGGGCTTTGGTCAGTAATGCTACCATGATATTTCTAATTTATGCCTTGGCTTTGGTAGTTCCTAAAGCCTCAGCTCAAGAAATATTCCTCCTTGGGATAGAATAAGTTTTAATACGTTGTTCTGATGGTTTTTTTTTTCAGTATTCAGCCTTGACTTCTAACCCTTGTATTCTGATTTTTCTTATTTATGCTTGAATAAACTTAGTTCTTATCGAAACCCTTCTCTTTTATAAATTAAACAGGTGGAGTTTAAATCTGTAAAGTGGATTCTTAAAAATTTTACTGTTTGGTGGTTTGTTTTATTTATTATTTAAGTCCACTACAGGTTTTTTTGCCCAATTTTTTTTGCCAGAACTGAGTGTCAGTTTTTTATAATGACTTCCTCAATGCTGTACACAGGGAAGACAGCAACGTTCTGCTGTTACCCTCTCGTTATCCTCCATTTTATACACTCGAGGATCACATTCAGCCTTTGGGACTCCATGCTGTTGGGATTGTATGTGCTATGCTTATTCTGTACTGTACTGATTTTTTTATTCAGCAATAATTTTAATGGTGATACAGAATTATCTATATTGCTGCCGTATATTAGTTTGACATCATAGATATGTATCAACTTCTAAAGATGAGCATGTCAACCTTTTTTTGGTTAACATCTGAAAAATAGATCTCAAATCTCCCAGCATGAGGAACTCTGTTTTAGACTTGCGTAATGACAATGCCCTCATAATTGAAAGAAAAAAGAAAAAGGAAATTTAGGAGACTATTAGTCTACATGTGGTATACTTTTTTTTTCCTAAATTGAAAATAAAAAAAATTCCAATGACACATTTGGGCTGAAAAACTGTTTGCTGCACATGTTTTATATATGTGGGTTTATTACACAGATCATGTGTCTTAATTAGGTAATTTATATTGTGTTATCCAAAGAAGATGTTCTTGTTTAATTGGATACACAATAAAAGTTTCAAGAAAACTTGTTAATCCTATATTTACAGAGACCAGTGCGTGGATACAGAACAACAACTACAAATATATCTCTACATGTTGGTGCAGTTACCTACTAGATTATTTACTAGATTATGTTCTCATATATACATATTTCTATATAGATACACGCTATAGGTAGGAATTAATTGTATTTTTAGTAGAACTTTATCTTTTTACTTTTCTTCCTGAAACTAAATATATTAGCTTTACCCTCTGGACAAATTTTAATGCAAAAACTGAAAGTTTACTGATAAGTAAAAGTAGCCTCGATGAATAAAGTTCTGGTTGTCATTTTGTGATCTGGAGCAATTTGACCCTCTTTGAGCTTCAGAGGGTTAATGGCAACTTGAACTTGAAATCTCCATTACTTTTACCTTCTTTCCACAAAACCCTGATATTTCCTAAAGGAGTGTTTTGTTTCCTTGTACTAATCTGATACTATTCACCCAGAAATGGAATCTAGTTATCGCTGGTTACGCTAATTGAGATTTCTTCTTTTCTCTTCCCCTTTGTCATTAAGCTGGATTTGAGCTTCACATACCCTTGCAATTACTTTGAAATTCCAAGTCTCCTTGCAACTACTTTGAGAAATCTGAAAGCTAAATGATTCCCAAGTTTAAAATATGATGTTCCCTAGTTGAAAGGCAAAAAGTAATATTGTTATATTTGTATTCTGATGAAATTCATTATGTACAATATAATTTGTGTCTCTATAACAATCTACTCTTCAATTAGGGATTAAACCAGATACTGTATTTCCTCCAGATCTTTGTAGTAACTTTTATTTTTTATTGAGAATACAGAAGGAATTTGAAATGTGTGTCACTGGCAGTAAAATACAAGTTTACAGAGTTTTTCTTCTGTTTATTGTAAATCAACTACAGAACAGCAATGCATGGCATTAGTCCAGGAAACTGAGATTATGAAGTTAGGAAGTAGAAAGATGAAGAGAAAATCATGCCCATAAATCTCGACGACCATCTTCCTTGCTATGCAGCAAGGACCTGCTTCAGCTCTCCTGGAATTCAGTGGGAAAACTCCCACCTACTTCCAGTGGGAGTTGACTCAGAGCCAGATTGCTCCCATTTGTGCCCAGTTTGGAGTGGGATAGGGCAAGATGCAGGTTATACAGAGAGCTCTAACTAATGGGATTGGTTCAAAGACCTTGGATTCAGTGAGAAATGAAGGTGAAGAAGTGAAGTTATTTATTGTACCTCATCAGACTAATTTCCTTATTTGTGGGAACCCAGCAGCAATGCAAACGGTGCCATGTTGATGGCCAATTTGATGTGTTATGAACCCTAGCTGCTGTCCTCTGAACAACCTTTGAAGTGTAACCTAGGAGAAATCTCCTTGTTTCTGTATTTATAAGCCTAAAATATTGTAACTTTTTACTGTGGGTGGACAAGCAACATCCACCCATATCAAAGAAGATACAAGTACAGATAAATATAACTTTATACATTCGTTTTTATATAACTTATGTAAATGTATGCGCAAGTTAGTCACACTCCCTAGGCTGGCAGCATGTAGCTGATGTGGTCATTGTTGTAGCTTCGTTTGGGCACTTGCACTGCTGGATGATCCTGCTGCTTTCAAGCAGAGCTTTGCATATGTATGTTTGCTCTATGCCCATTACAGCAAGGCTTGGCTGGGAGGAAATGGTGAGACGGGAGAAAAAGAGGAGCACAATCCTGGCAGTTCATCTCTACTGCCAAGGTAGGGCTTAGGCATGTTGCATGTGGAGGTTCTTCATGTTTTTTCTCTTGAGGGCATGAGCAAGGAGTCTGGAAAGTGAGGAATGAGCCACAAGAGGTTGGTATGTGCATGGACTATGTGACTCACTGGATATCTCCTTACTCAATGCCCCAGCCCTCCTCCTGTGACACCAGGATTGTTGGTCTCCACCTCTTAAAAAAGGGGGGGAGGGGAGAATAATTAAAAAAAATTTAAAAAAATCTTTCTCCCCATCATACCACTCATTGCTCCAGGAACATCTTGTTTTACCAAACACTTTCTGTTAGGTACCAACTGGCCATCTTTAAAAAAACCCAAACAAATCAAAGCATATAGACACAGCAACTTATTGTTCTTGTATGGGAAATGATCTGTTGTTCTCCAAAGGCTGAACAACAAAAAGGCTAATTTTTGGTGTGTCAGGTTCAATTGTCCAAATTAACATTCTTAACATTTATCCTTATTTTAAACACCCAAGAATAACTTGCTCCCTACTGCTTAGATTATAGGGTTTAGTGTATGAATTTTAATAATTCCAATTAATGGTGCTATCTTTATTACTTTGTACTCTTAGAATCGTGAGATCTCAAAGCACTCCATTAAACTGCACCAAATCTTTTTAAAGTGTATGAATTTTATTCTATTGAGTTTATGTATTGGGTAAGTGTAGTAATGAGAGTGAACAGCTTTTCCAAAGTTAATTTCAGAGCTTTGCATTGATTCTCTGCAATATTTAAACACTGGGAAAATTAGGCTCCAGAAAACTTGACTTTCACTTCTACCCACTAAATTATGGATCTCTTTACTCCCCTTTCTGAATTTCAAGTAATCTTTGAAAAATTTGTATTCGGGAGTCTTCAAATATGAATAGTGATAATTATATCAATATTATTAATATGCACTATTAAAAGACATAAATCTACATTTTCAAAGCTTTGATGTGCTTACAAAACTGAACTTTTAAATGAAAGTATGTTTTTAAATCATGTATGTATTACAGAAATCTATTAAGACTAGTCTCACAAAGATCTGCATATGGTTAGCACCGTAATTCATGGTGGGAGCATGGTAGATATCTGATGGAACAGACCTGTTCAGCATCTCTCGAGTTGTTTCTCAAACCATTTTTGTTGTTAATATTGTTTTTTTAAAAAAATCTTTGTCTTCTGTATGTATTTATATGTGATTCTTAACACACTGCAATTGTGAACTGTGAAGGTTACCACCTGGAGAAACCATGAGCTAAATTCACACTAGATCTCTGTGGTGGACTCATCTCTCTGATAATCTCACCTTTCAAATCCAGACACACTGATTGCTGTAGATCTCGTTGCACTTTTCTTAAAAGTTACATAGCTTTTCCCCTCATTTCCATACGTGGTACAGCAAGGTGAGAGCTGGTCATTCACTACATGGATTTCCCATTCCTAGAGGATTTTCTTATTTCAGCCTTGTCAGATAGTTCAAACCGGAACATCACTACTCTTTCTTTTCCATTTGGACGTTTTAAGACTCCCAGCTAGTTTAAAAGTAATAAAATTCTGGCCTTTACTTGATGTCGTAAGCTTGAAGGCTGTGCTTATATTTTGAGGTTTCTGGCTAGGAAAATCAAGACTATATAAATTGACTGTGATTCTGAATGCTTCCCCTGTTTTAGTGGTAGTTTTACTGTTGGGAATTTTATTGTAAAGGTGCGTGCTTAGGAGTTGTTCTCTGAACAGGTTTCTGAAGCAGAAAGAGTCTGAAGAGCGGTATCGGTCTCCTCATCTCTTGTGCCAACAGCTGGAGAACAGGCAGAGGAAGGGCAAGAGGATCATGTCTCATGGGCATGTGTGCACAGGCTGGAGGCTGAGCAAAGCTTCCAGGGAAAAGGTATGGGGTTTTTTTACCTTTATTGGAATTTCTGCAGTTACATGGAACTGAAATTTTTTAATGCTAGCACAAATATTTGTAAAATATATTAATCTTAGTCTATTGATTTTATGCATCGGATAAGTGTGTAATGTATTTTTTTACTTTAGAGCTATTTTTACCAAAGAACTGAACAATGCAGCTAAGCAACAAGAAGAGGGCCTAGATGGAAAGACAGGAAAAGTAGGGGAAAGAGAAAGAGATGTTTATAGGTGACCAGGGCAGCTTCAGACTTTTCCACTATGACTTCAGACCCCAGGATCACTGGACTCTGCCCTTTTCAACAGAAGTGCCAGGCAGGGCAGCAGTACACAGGAGCACGTCCCGTTGCAATTTATGGCTCTAAATGGTGACAGGATAGTACCCAGACCTGTCTGGTCTCAGGTCATATTGTGGTTGGAAAATGTTTGATCTCCTTCAGAAGACAAGGAGTATCCCACAGCTACTCTTATTCCACCCGCTCTTGCATCTGTTGAAACATCTGGTGGTGGCTAGTGTTGGAGACATGACAGTAGATGTGTTGGGGAACCAGCCTGGCTCAGGATAAGAGTTTTTATGCTTCTTTGTGCTGCGTAGCATCGGGGGATCTGGAAGTCTTTCATGCTCTGACCTTTAGGAAGCTGAAATGCTCAGAGCAGAGCTGTCATTGAGTAAACGGCATTTCCTGCTTAAAACTTGGAGAGACATATTTTTATTTTGTTTGTATAGTTACAACTAGTGATTAAAAATTGGACCTTTTAAAAACTTTTACCTTAGACTATCAATAATTTAGTATGGAAAAACACACTCTTTTTTTCCTCAGTGATGCACTTTTGCAGAATGAGTCGTGGGAAAACTCTTGACTAGTCATTATTTACTTGGTTGGACGGGTTAGTCTTCTTTCAAATGAAGTACTTCATTTTAGCAGTGGCATCTTCTCTTAAACAGTTATTTAGAGAAAAGCTGCAGAAGATAGCAACTTCGCAGAGGAGGAAAAAAAAAGAACACACAACAAAAACCAAACCAAAAAACCAACCACACACAAGTTGGAAGGGCTTAGAATAAATTATTGCATGTCATTCTGTGGGAAAATCTTCCTGTATGAACGCTGTGTTGTTCTCAATGTGAGTGCCAGATCCACTCAGCTCTGCTTTGCACTTCTGTCACCCTTATCACTCATGAGATGATACTCTTCTACTGTAAGTGCTACCCCCAGCGGCATGTATTCATTTATAGGACTCGCATACTTATGCTGAAGTCAGACACCCAAGAGGCACAGGATGAATTGACAGTATAGGCAGATGCTTTCAGCAAAGAAACCAGGATGCTAAAAGAGCTTTAGCGTGGTTATTGTTTTGCCAGGCAAATCCATGTACTTGTCATCAAGGTGTTCAGGAGTATTTCAGCCTCGTCGTACAAGCTGAATACAAGAGATGTAATCAAGAGTTACATCATTTGGTGAGACAAGACCTTGAGGAATACAGCAAAGGGAAATGTGCATAATTAGAACAGCTCAGTTACAAGGGAAAGGGGCTTTGATGGTGTTAGAAATGCAGCTGAAACACGCAGTCTCCATTGCCCTGTCATCAGGCATTAGACGGTAGATGTCAATGGGCTGGGGAGATCTCAAGATCCAGTGAAGGAGTGTGAGGTTTCCTCTTCAAACCTTCCCAGTGCTCAGGAAACCATCAAAGGTGACCATCTGCTGATCCACAAGGTCTCCTCTCTGTGGACTAACACCAAACCAGAGATTAAAAAAAGTGTCACTAACTAAAAGCTTAATTTGAAAAAAACAGTTTGTTTTGATAGTTGGCCAAAGGAAGTTGAGAAATAAGAGCTCAATCAATTTCCCCCCCTTCTCCAAATTCCCATAAGGGAATAGCTTGACATGAAGAGGTGCCAGATGTGATAACCCTGGTGACAGGGAACCCATTGTAGGTCATCAGATACATTAGGACCAATGCACTTCCCACGGTGCTTTCCATACTAAAATATTTGCCAAAATCCTTCCCAGAAATTTCAATTAGGAAAAATAATTCTCTAGTGAAACCCGTTCTGAGTATGCAACATCCAGGTTGCTTTATTTATACTTTTTACAAAATATTTATCACTGCCATAGTGATAACTACCCTAAAAAAAGAGACTATGTTTCAAAGCAATTTGACCTTCTCTAGACCCTATCTCGAGACATCTCTATTCTTACATGTGTATTATTGGCAAATGTTTTGAATTTTTTGAGTTTGTAGGGGAAAATGTTCAACATCTCAGGGATTCTCAGGCCGTGGGAGATTGCTTTCCACCCAGCACTGAGTAGGTTACCAGACAATACTTAATTTTTGGGTGTCAAATATGTTGTAACCATAGCATGCAGTGAATTAATAATATTGTTCCTCTTTGCCTTTTCATCGTTCTATTTATTGTAAGCCAAAGCTGGCAGTTGTGGCAGCAAGTGGTGACTTCCAAGAAACACCGTTCAATGAGCGCTGGAGGAAAGGACTTGGGTGCAGCTGTAGAGCTGATGCTACTCCAGGATGTTAGCACCAACTGGCATGGCTGGCATTTGTTTTTCAGGTGAGACTATGGCTGGAGCCCTACCTCCCAAAGCAAGTGCTGCAGCAGGGCTCTGCAGGTGAGCAAGAGTGAAAATAGCTTATTAAATGGTAAAAAAAAAATCAGGGTTAGAATTTTTTTGTTTCAATTGAGGCTGCTGGCTTGAATGCTGCTGTGTGCTGTGGAACGTGAGCAGCGCTATGAATATCAGGAATGCTAATAATGGGGTCCCATTTCTAACTTGGGAACAAGAGTTTCATTGCGTGCACATATCTTCCACGGGCAAGCATTCCTCTTGTCTTGCTGGATGTGGGGTGTGGCTCTGCGTGAATAACCCCGGTCCTTTAAAAAGAGAACTGGAAGAGAGTCAAAGAATTGTGCCTTCGCCAATAATCATAGTGTGGGGAGGCGCCAGGCTCAGGTTTTAATCCTGCAAATGACTTCTATGCAGTGAAGGAGGTAAATATAGAGTGCAATTTGAGATCAGGGTCTTTGTTGGGTTTTGGGGTTTGTTGCTTAGGGTTTTTGTTTTTTCTTTTTTTTTTATAATAAACATTTTAATTTATTAGAATTTTCTCTGGAAGTGTTTAACAATTGGTACCGTTGCTTGTTAATAAGACATTAATTGTCTTCAGGGTGTTTAATATGGGGTGTTAAAGCCAATAGCCTAGGTCAGAGGAAAAGTATCAAAAGACTGCATCAATAAGCATCTGCATATTTGATTTTGTTTGCACCAGATTCCTGGCTATCACTGTCTTAGGATACCTAAGAGGACCACAGTTGTCATGAGCCTGTCTTAAGTGGGTGCTTTGGAATGGTTCTAGGATGGTATTGAGCCAATCTAACAGCTTTCTTGGGCCAAGTATGCACAGCGGAAGAGGGAGAGAGGGAGGAGGAATGTGTGGTATTCCCCTTCGTCTTTCTGGCACAATTGTCCTGGTGGTCCTGTTTCAGCTGGTGTAAGCAAGACCAGCCCTGTGGCTGTGCTACAGCATGTGAAGCTCCTTTCTCTGACCCTTTTATGGCACAGGATTGCCGCATGAGGGACAGGGTTTGCATCGCCTTTTCCTCACTGCTCTCTTCAGCTGCGATGAGCAAAAATTTGACTTGTTTAGGAATCTGGCCTCGTGTCTTAAAACTCCATGCAAATATGGTAATAATAACTAAACTGACATTTGCTTTTGCTTCTGTATAGTATGTCTTTAATATGATTACTACCCTTAACATTTAAGGGAACTTTGACAGTTATGTAATCCCTTCAGCATTTAAGTACAACAGGAATTTATTATTAAGTGCAGTGGCTGGAAGCGGAGCGCTTTTTTCATTCACACTATAAACAGTTATGTTGGATTAGTAATCCTGCTTGTCAGAGTTGCTCACTGTTTGATATTAATCAGCAGGTTGATGAAAGGTGCAACAGAATGAAGAAATAAATGGTGAAGTTGTAAGCCTTGGTTCCATAAAATCAGGTTGTATCTAGTACTTAGGTTCGTGACATGTCTTGCAGTGACCATTAGACTAAGGGGAAAGGAAGCACTGCATTATGGTAATGGTACCCCTAACTATCTTTTGATAAATGTGCTAGATGGTAAAGGGGCTC